>PVJO010004669.1:12903-107179 GCA_004026905.1 Hystrix cristata
CCCCCCCCCCCCACTCTCGGTCAGTCCCAGACCCCTGCTGAGCCAGCTCTCGCCCTGCAGGCCCTGCCCTACTCCCTGATGGGCCTGGCTATGGCCATGTACCTGCCTGCGCTGCTGTGGCAGTATGCAGCTGTGCCAGCCCTCAGCTCAGACCTGCTGTTCATCATCAGCGAGCTGGACAAATCCTACAATCGCTCCATCCGCCTGGTGCAGCACATGCTGAAGATCCGGCAGAAGAGTTCTGACCCACACGTCTTCTGGGATGAGCTGGAGAAGTAAGCTACCTCTGCACCTTTTCTGAAGGACTCATTTAAGCATTAAGATGATAACCATGTACAGTAACTTTATCCTCTACATCATCCTTCTCAAGAGAGCAGAGTGCTCACACACAATCTCGTGAACTTTCTGTAATCCTGTAAAGGGAGAAGGAGGACTCTACCTCTAGTTTACAGATGAACGCATTGCACCACAAAGGGATTAATCTCTCTAAAATACCACATATATACCTATTCTCCTGCTCAGAAACCTCGAGTAACCCCCACCCCGTGCTTATCAAAAACACCCAAATTCTCCCAAATATTTGCCCAAGGCCTCAACATACTGTCACCAACTACTTTTTCAAACTTCTTTTTTTTTTTTGGTTTTTTGAGACAGGGTCTTGCTTTGTAGTGCAGGCTGGCCTCAAACTCACAGCAAGCCTCCTGCCTCAGCCTCCTGAGTGATGGGATTACAGTTGTGTGTTACCATACCTGGCTCCTTCAAACTTCTAACTATAGGTTGAGTATCCCTAATTGAAACATCCAAAATCCAAAATGTTTGAGCATCCTTAGTGAGCATCCTTAGTAAAGCCTATGCAATTATTCCAAAATCCAAAAAAAAAAAAAAAAAAAAAAAAAAAACAAAATTCCAAAATCTGAAACACTTCTAAGAATTTTGGAAAGGGAATACTCAGTCTATACCAGAAAACAGAAACCTTCTACTCTACCTCCTCATCTTTCCCTGAACAAATCATTTAGCTATCTAGTCATTCATTGACTGTACATCAGGCACTGTGCTAGGTGCTTCAGATACATTAGGGTATGTGTTCTGGGGATGGGTTGAGGCGACAAAGCTACACCTGCACGTGTGCTGCTTACACTGTCTTCAGGGAAAACAGACAATAGATAAACAGAACACAGAAGGAAAATATGTCAGGAAATGCTAAGTGGTATGATGAAAAAGTAAAGCAGGGGGAGGGTATCTGGAAAGTGGATGGAATGGGGTACAGTTTTAAATAGGGTGGCCAGGGTGGGCTCCCACCAAGAGGCCAACAATTTGAAATCAGATTCAGTCTCATGTTTATGGACACAGTATATCCTCTCAAAAAGTTTTTGTTTATCTTTTGAAATCCAGCTTTAAGCCGATATTCTCTAAAAAGGTTTCTGAACACTTCAACCCACAGTTACTCTATCTCCTAAATTTCATAACTACCGTGGTCTGTATCCATAAATTTAGCAACAAATAAATGCTAACTTTATTTCATATTTGTATGTCTTATCTACCTTTCCCCACAAGCCAGACTCTAAGCTTTGGAGCAGAGACTGGCTTATCTGTACTTGAACACCACAGCTCTCAACATACTTCTTAGCACATTTATTTGTGTAAAATGAATTAAGTGACCAAAAAATCACACACAGAATACACCAGACAAGAATAAAAATGCACTTATTTAGTTTCCCAGTGTAGCATTAATTCCACAGGCCTATTGCTTCTTAAGTGTCCTACTTCACCTTAGAACTTTAGCTTGCCTTGATGGGCATAAAACCTCTGTGACCATTCATTACTCCCAGGTCAGCCTCTGGGTTTATCACACTGCACATATTATTTGGAGAGTCAAGGTATACTTACACGCCTGTTTGGGAGGGAGAATCATGTCAGGGGACAGCAGGTTTCCATGTGAACCAAGAACATCCTGTTGAACATACAGCTCTGTTACTTTGCCACATGACTCCTGGGGTGTGGTTCTAAACTGTTCTTCTTAACCTTGCCTCCTTTCTTCCCCTGCCCAGGGCCCGGAAAGAACGATACTTTGAATTTCCCTTGTTAGAGCGGTACCTGGCATGTAAGCAGCGGTCACATTCACTAGTGGCCACCTACCTCCTAAGGAACTCCCTCTTGCTCCTCTTGACATCAGCCACTTACCTGTACCTTGGACACTTCCATCTGGGTATCTTCTTCCAAGAAGAATTCAGCTGCTCTATCAAGACAGGAATGCTGCGCGATGAGACCCATGTCCCCACTCTGATCACATGCAGGCTGACCTCCCTGTCTGTTTTCCAGATTGTTAGCCTCTCCAGTGCAGCAATATACACCCTGTTGGTTCCAGTGATCATATACAACCTCACACGGCTGTGTCGGTGGGATAAACGCCTCCTATCCATCTATGAGATGCTCCCAGCCTTTGACCTCCTCAGCAGAAAGATGCTGGGATGCCCCATCAATGACCTCAATGTGATTCTTCTTTTCCTCCGAGCCAACATCTCTGAGCTGATCTCTTTTAGCTGGCTGAGTGTCTTATGTGTGTTGAAGGACACAACCGCCCAGAAGCATAACATTGACACAGTGGTCGACTTCATGACTTTGTTAGCTGGCTTAGAACCCTCAAAACCTAAACATCTCACCCAGCGGGTAAGTAGCGAACACCCATAGTTAAGAAAGAAACTACAGAGTAAGAAATTTCGTGGAAAGTGAAAATCTCTGTCTACACAAGCCACACAGAGTAACACATGAGAAACACCCACTTAAGAATTGCTAAGCTTAGATTCAGATGAGTTACGTATCCTGTATTTGTAAGAAGATCCAAACATGGAAATAAATATGAAACGTGGAATAGAAGTCAAAGAATTGAACTACTAGGTCTGGAACATTCTATGAGGATAGTAAAATAAACAGAAGTAAAATCTAGTCATTCTGTAAGAAAAGAAGATTCAAAAGGATATTCATAGAGGCAGGTTCTTCTCACTGTATTCAATCTCTAGCCCTTCTGGGGTGTATATGTGGCTTACCTCAAAGAGCAAGTAGAGCAACCTGGTAAGAGATTAATAAAGATGTCAAACCCTGGAATCCCTTTGGTGTGGACTGAAATGCTAAGAATTTGCCCAATTTTGCTTTGTGGATGTCATCAGCCTTGCAAGACCCTGTGTCACCTGAAAGATGAGCCAGGAGACACTGATGGTTTCAACTTCTAGTCTGTTCTGGCATGCAGAGCCCTAAGGGGAGCCTTGAGGTGTCCAGGTGTACTGTTCATCAGCTCAGCCAAAGACTCACTTCACTAAGAGCTGGGATTAAGGGCCAGCTTATAACTTTTAATGAGCCCAGGCACATTTTAATACCTCAGGGGACTCTATACCTTCACTTATAGCCAATCACTGAGGAGCAGTCGCTCAGAATTAAAATAGACAGTAATACACAAAAAAGTGCCCACTAAGTGCTAGTGAGCCCACTGGGTCTCCTCCCTGATTTATCACTTCATCCCTGCAGCGAACTTCCAACCCTGTACCTGGAGCACTGATTTGATTCCAAAAGACTATGGTCAGCCCACATACCATGCTGCCTCACATTTTCTATTTCTTTTTCAAGCTGCCCCATTATCCACTGGAGAATTTTTGCATAGGCCATTTGGACCCCTCTACACATAGGTTAGTAGAAAGGCTATGCTGCTTCTGCCAAATTCAGATAAGTTTATGTAAAACAAGCAAAGAGCTGATATACAGATGCTCATCAATGATTTCTACTGTCATTAAAAGTCCAGCTCATCAGTTAGTACACAAGAACTTTCGGGATTTAAGCCTTGCTCAAAACCTCAGTCTCTCCTCCTGCTTCCCTCCACATAGCTTTCACTTCAAACAATGACTTGCAGTTCCCAAGTGTCTCATGATGTTAAACATTGGAATACGCTGTCTCCACTGCCCAGGATGCTCTCCTCTAGTCAATCACTACCTTTCCTTCCAAGTATTCCCAGGCATATTTCCTTCAAGAAGCCTTCCTATTTCCTCCCTCCCTCCCTAATTGGGTACTGCCATAGCAAGCAAAACCTACCTCTGAAATAAACATGTTACACTGCATTAATATTGCCAATTTACTCGTCTTGTATTTCCTTCTTAAGTTTGTTGTATGACCATAACACTAAATAAATATTCTTACAAATTAGCAAAAGATTGAGTCACTCAGTAGCATCACATTCTTTGGAGACTCTAAATAGTCCTATATGGAAAAAGCTTTATACAGAAAAACTCACTTCACAGCAATTGAACAAAAAGTCAAGCAACACAGAAATAATTATTTAAAATAGGAAACGGCTATAACCAGAACATTACGCTTGTAGCTGGGCAATCACTTCTTGGTCTTTTGGCTAAAATCAAGTGTTGTAGCTAGGCGTGGTGGCACATGCCTGTAATCCCAGCACTCAGGAGGCTGAGGCAAGAGGATCACCGCAAGTTTGAGGCCAGCCTGGGCTACATATTGGGTTCAAGGCCAACCTGAACTACCCAGTGAGACCTTGTCAAAACAAAACCAAAAATTATATAAAATAAAATAATGCTTACAAAGTTATAACACTGTAAAATGATGATAATGATAAATGAACAAAAAAGGAAAACAAAACAGATTCAGTAGTCTGACCTGCATAAACATGCATGAAAATATTAAACGCATGCCAACATGTTAAAAGTGGTTTGTGCTAAGTTTTTTGAGGTTTTTTTGGGGAGGGATTGTTTCAGGTTTGGGTTGTTTTGGGGGTGGGGGCTTTTTGGTGCTGGGGATCAAGCTTCCATTATTTATTTATTCATTCATTCATTCATTCATTTTCAATGCTGAGGATCAAACCCAGGGAAAGTGCTCTCCACTGATAAACAGGCCCAGACCTATGGATTTTTTTTTAAATCTTCCTTGCATATTTTCTAAGTGTCTAAAATTGGCAAGAAAATTTTTATAATTGTAAAAAAACCTCCAATGAAGAAGAAAGGTCAGCGTGGCCTGCAAATTAAGACAAATGGGGCTGGGGATTTAGCTCAGTGATTAGAGTGCTTGCCTTGCAAGCACAAGGCCCTGAGTTCGATCCCCGGCACCACCAAAAAAAAAAAAAAAAATAGAAAGACAAATGACAGCACTTTCCTTTCTACTACATATGATACAGGTAGATGAACAATACAATACAAATAAAGTCAGATCCCAAAGCCTATTAAAAACAAAATATAACCAAAAAATAAGGTAATTAACTTATGAGATTTAAAAAAAAAAAAAAAGGAAGTCTCTTCCTGACAATTTTCAGGTTCCAAGACAAAGTACCATTCTATATTATCAAAGGCAGGACTGTGGCTGTTTTGTGAGCTCAAAAAACTCCTGGTAGTTTCCGAAACTGAATCTACAGGGCTACAAGGCTGTGTTAAGTATGTTAGTAAAAGCACACTAGCACCCTGAGGCATTGCACAGTTACAGCCCAGTCAAGTTCAACAAAAGCAGCCTACGATGTGGCCATAAAAAAGACTTCCATAAAAATTTTCTGTCTTAAAACTATCTTGCCAAAAATGTTATCGCTTTTTTGGGGGGGGGCAATTTTCAGAAATTAAGAACCTGGGTCACTGACTCTAAACCTACATTTTACTGAACTATGATGTTATTTATACTAGTGTTAGATTTTTTTCCAACAGTTGCAATGAACAACTATATAATTGAACTTCCATGTAACTCTAGTCTACGTTTTGAATAAAGAGGACATATCAGAAAAGTCCATTGAAAACCCATCCATTTCGTTAGAATATATTGAGAGGAAAAAAACAACTGTAAATCAGAGGCTCACTCAACTAATTAGAGGCACTACTGAAAGGAGAGTGTGTGCCTACTATCATGCCCTGGGCCCTTATTAATTTAGAACATAATTTGTCAATCCTCATTATTTGCTAGACTTTAGATAAACCTTGGTTATGAAGTTACAACTATAAAAATACTGGTATGGTATATGTACAGAAATAAACTCCATTTCACTAGGAAAGCATTTATAATCTACTTTGTGCTACCAAAACTGTTAGATATTCCACCCTCCCTACTGGATTCCAAGCTGTCAAAGAGCCAAGGCCTTTTTTTCCTGTCCACTACGGTGGGACTCAGCTCCTAGGAGGAGCACAACATAACAAATACTTGTGCGAGCTGTATAAGGGAAAGCAGCAGAGTCCCGAAACTTGCGTTCGAGTGTTTCCTACAATCCAACAAGGTCGGTCTGTAAGAAGCGCGAAAAAGGTTGACTCGCACTGCCCCGTTAAGAGCGCGAACAAGAGCTAGCGCGGGTCAAGTTTTGTCTACTGCGGACTTAGTGCAACAACAATCCTCCGCTAGGCACATGGACTCACTGGTTTTGGACTGTCCTTTCCCGCCGCCCCTCCCCGCTCTCCGCGAATTCTCGGTCTCTTCCCAAAGCCGTATCCGTCCGCCCAGTTCCCGGACCCCTCAGGACCGCGCCCTCCCCCGCCTCCAGGACCCGGAAGTTGCACGCGGGCGCGTCCTTACGTAACTTCCGGCGGGACTCACTTCCGAGACAGACGCGGAAGTGCTGGAAAGCGCCGGTGGCAGGTTTGGTTGCAGGAGTTGTGGTCCGTCCTGCCGTGCGCTTCGGGGACTTCTTGGGGATCTCGTTTGCTAGAGGCGGGGTTCCGCCAACCCCGAGCGGACAAAGCCGGTGCTTCGGCCCCAATGCCGGCCGCGTCCTGGAGCCCCCGTAGTGGGGCCGGACCATGAGTCTGCTGGGCAGCGTCGCCTCCTCCCCGCGGGCCCCGCTGCAGTCCGGCAGGGTCAGAATGAAAAAGCTTCCGAAGAAGAGCCAGAACGAGAAGTACCGGCTGAAGTACCTGCGGCTGCGCAAAGCGGCCAAGGCCACGGTGTTTGTGAGTCTGCTGGCCGCGCAGCCGGTCTCGCCGCGAGACTGCTTTCTCGCCAGGGCGTCCCCGAGCGGTCCCCGCCCCAGAGCGACAGTGTGAATGATGTTAGCTTTTCGGGATGCTTTACTACCTGGTAGCCCTGTGTCTTTGGACACGTTAGTTTCTCTAATCCTGTTTCCTCGTCTGTAAAGGGGGTTAGTGACTACCTTGCAGACGACTAAATGAGGAAAATAAAGTGCTTGGTACTTAGGAGATCTGCCCATACGTTTGGGTCATTCTCGTTATTACTTCAGAATTCTCAGAAGTGCATTGATTTTCCAGGAAACCTGAGAATAAGGCGCTGTTTTAAAAGTGAGAAAACCGAAGCCTAGATGTGTGGTTTGCTTTAGGGCGCTGTGTCAGAGCCCTGACCCCCATATAGATAACCTGATTCCAGTTTATTATGTTTTTCCACTACACAGCTTATTTCCCAAGCATTTCACAGCCCTTTAACTGACTCCTTGCCTAAATAGGTTCCTGAAATCTGTCAGTAATTTCCCCCTTGATAGCCTCTTTGAGTCTTCTAAGTGTTTGTGTTTTTTTGTTTTGTTTTGACCGCACTGGCAATCCAACCCAGAGCCTCGAACGTGCTAGGGAGTGCACCACTACTGAGCTACATCCCTAGCCCCTTCCCTTTGTATCGGGTTTATGAAGTGAACGAACTGGCTTGCCAACCATAACCTTGTGTCACAGTGTTGTGGCTTGCTCAGGCTTGCCTCAGTGCTAGGAAATAGGGGCGGAACCTGTGGTACCCTTCCACATCTGAATCTGAAGTTTCCCTCTTCTTCCTATGCATTTTTGAAGCATAAGGAAAGGTTGGGAATTAGTCTATTCGTTCCAAAAACATTTATTCAGCACGTGGTATGTGCACTGGAGAAAAATAGGTAGACCTAAGAGGACTTGACATTTGATTGGCTATTATCTTTCTTTTATCCCCTAAGGCTTGGAGTTTGTATTTAAATAGCATAAAGATATTGATTCCTTCAAGTACGTGAAGAAGGTTTTGTGAAGAAAAGGGATGTTGTTTTGAACATTCCATTTGAGTTCCACCTGTACTATCCAGAACAGCATTTCCTTCAGGATTTGAAAACATACAAGTAAATTATGAAGTTTAAGAATTTTGCACATTAGATGTTACTTGTTCAGTCTAGTTTTTCTGTCTAAGGTACTATTATATGGGATGCTTTGGATTAGATTGTCTTTGTTTCTCAAGAGTCAAAGCTCTGAGACATGAACAGTCCTCATAGTTACATACTAGTATGAATTGAAGTAGTGTGTCCTTTTTTCTGCCAAAGGCTAATCGGGGTGACTGTACATTTTGGTTTGTCCAGAACAGTCCTGGTTTACCACATTGTTCTAGCATAAGCATTAATAGTGCCCCCTTTTCACTCATAGGTGTCAGAGATTGGATCATAAATTATACAGGTACCCTGCCTGTAATAGCACCTGACTGCCTTTCCCTATAGATTTATTTATAGCTTGTCTGCAAGGTAGAATAGCCCTTCCTTCTTCCCCAGTGACATAGACTTTCTTGGTTTGAAATATGGATCCTCTTCCCAATACAATCCCTTGATCTTTTATTCATTTTATGTGATTATGTTGAACATTATTCTTAAAGGAAAATGCTGCTATTTGTGATGAAATTGCTCGTCTTGAGGAAAAATTCCTTAAAGCAAAAGAAGAAAGAAGGTGAGCAGGCTTCATTTTGGGTTCAAGCATAGAGAAACTCAAAACCTGTGGCATAAGCTCCCACACACCCAAGTCATGTGACCAAGACCATGATGATGAGACAACTACTCTTCTCATCTTTCTGACAAAGCCTTCTTGCCACATCTTATTTTAACTCCCCAATTGTAAAAGCCACAGAGAAAAGAAATGCTCATTCTACGAATATTTAATCTGTACGACTCAGCGCAGAGCACAGTGGGCATGTATACATCTAATTCACAATGTATGCCTTTCAGTACCTAATACCGTCCAGATTCAAAGTAAAGGACCCTTCTAGATGCAAGAAAGGCTTCTTGAAGTATTGATCCTCCGGGGCCTCCTTGTTCCCAAGATTCAATAAGAGCCTTATTTTTATGAGTGTGATAATCTTTGGCTTTTCCCAGTACTTGAGTAAAATACTGAATTGCAACAGGATAGAATTTCATACCTCTGGTGCCTTTCCTTCCTGACCCCAGGTACTTGCTAAAGAAGCTCCTCCAACTTCAGGCTCTAACTGAGGGGGATGTACAGACCACAGCTCCTTCCCACAGCTCCAGTTTGCCCCTGACTTATGGTGTGGCCAGCTCTGTGGGAACTGTACAGGGAACTGGGCCCATGTCTGGGCCCACCACTGGGGCTGAAGAACCATTTGGGAAGAAATCCAAGAAGGAAAAAAAAGAAAAAGGCAAAGAAAACAACAAACTGGAAGGTACTTTGGGGAGACAATATATCAGTTGCCCCAGTGGCTTTCTGCTAATGACTGAGACATGGTACTAACTCTCAGCCCCATGTGGCCACATGCACACTTGAAGTCTCAATTCTCATGAAGTCCTTTGCAAAGCAAGTGTCTTATTAGAGCCACTTTGGGCAGAAAATTTCTAGTTAGATGTGGTTAAATGCAAGAAGCAAACTGAGGCTTCCTCTCTCCCTCTTCCCCCAACTGTCTGGGTTGCATTCACTTCAGTGTTTTCTAGAGGCAGGGAAATGGGCTAGGTGACCTCTTGAGCACACTACTAGCTTGGGAAATTTCTGATCTTACAAATAACGAGGACTTGAAAATGTAAGGCTTTTAGCACCTGATGCCAACACTGAAATTGCTTACTGCCTGTGGGCAGGTTACAAAGATACTCAGGGATTTTAGGAAAAGCCTCCTATGCCTTTTAAGTGAATACAGATGGTCCCCAACTTACAGAGGTTCAGCTTAATGATTTTTTAGCTTCACAGTGGTGTGAAGGTGATTTACGTTCAATGGAAACTGTATTTTGAGTGTTGGTCTTTTCCTGGGATAGCGATACGCAGTGTGATACGCTATTGTATTGCTGGATAGTGGCAGTGAGCTCCAGCTCCCATTCAGCCACATGACCACAAGGGGAGACACTGTGTTGTAAAGCTACGATGTTTGCTTGGTTAGGTATGTTATATGCATTTTCAATTTATAATATTTCCAATTTATGATGGGTTTATCAGTACCCAACAACAGTTTAAGTCGAGGAGCATCTGTATATAAAACCGTGATCTGGCTTATTGCCCTTAGCATTCACATGTAAATTTTTCCCTTCCCCTCAGCATTGAGAGGGGGCTAAAGTGGGTGACCCCAGATTTGCGTTTCAGTTCTGAAGAAAACATCCAAGAAAAAGAAAATGGAGGGAGGTGCTCGCAAGCTGGTCCAGCCCATTGCCCTGGATCCCTCTGGACGGCCTGTGTTTCCCATCGGACTAGGGGGTCTAACAGTCTATAGCCTGGGGGAGGTGAGTGAGACCAGCGACGTACAGAGAGGAGAGTCAGAGAAACATGGTAATGGGGTTGAGCCTTCCCTCCCTGTTCCTATTAGCAACAGCCCCTGCTGATTCATACCAATCCCAGAAAGACTCCAGTCCCTACAAAACCAGGTCAGTTTCGTCTGCGACACAGCAGATGCTTTCTCTATGCGATTTCAGTCACTCTTTACAGCCCCAAAGTGGTTCTAAAGGCTACCACAGTAAATTGGACTTTATAAATCCTTCAGCCCCTCAGTCCCAGGTTGGGGAAATCTTTTTTATAGATCATCACCGACCGACCTGGCTTCCATGATGAGAGTGCCATCTACCCGGTGGGCTACTGCAGCACTCGAGTGTATGTGAGCATGAAGTGCCCAGACCAGATGTGTCTGTATACCTGCCAGATCAAAGACGGTGGTGTACAGCCTCAGGTACCCGTTCAAATATAACCACTCTTTTCTTTTTTTCTTTTTTCTTCTTTATTCATTCTTTTTTGAGAATCTCTGTTCCAGCCACTTAATATGTGTTACCTGTTCTGATACAAGGTAGATACTGTATAATTGCCATTCGGGTACCCCTAGATGCAGAAAAGGCAATTAATTAGTCCTAAGTCACACGTTGAACTGAGATACACATCTCTGTTTATCTAACTCTCAGGCTGATGCCTTCCCCTTAACCATGCTACTTCTACTGCCCATATTATGCCTGTGTGAGGCCAGATCAATCCTGCTGTGTTAAGTACAAGCTCAGGGAAGATTAGTTTGATGCACTGCCATTCAGGCTGGACCAAAGTGGAGGAGCAAAGAGACTACACACTCAAAAGTGCCTCTGCGCACTCTTAAGGACCCAGGAGTCCTACTCATGTTCAATACCTCTCATCATCCTTAGTGTAGGATCCTAGGTCGTGCCCTTCCTCATCCTTTGCCTCTTGATCCTTAGGAAAATATAGACCATTTTTGGAGTTCCAGGCTTCACTAATGAGATTACACATCACTAGATTGGGTGGAAGGAATAGAGGCAAGGTGAGGAACCTTAGCAGAGGCCAGGAGACCCCTGAGCCCGCCTAACACACATGGGGGTGTCGCATGACTCTGTCAGGTAGAGCACTTTAGATAAAGCTGAGAGTTCCCATGACCTCATTTCTGCAACAGTTCTCTCTGGAAAGTGCTCAGACTGTGGTAAGCAGTATGCCAGTTTATGACAAACCTGCAAATGCAATGCAAACCTAATCAAAATCCAAATAGAATTTTAATGGAAATTGATAAGCTTAGTTCATCTTGGTTTCCTCTGAAAAACAACACGCTAAAACATTTTTTGAAAAAGAATAATCTGTGAGGTTTTCAGTTCTCAGTTTTAGGTCGCTAACCTAACTAGACAATACTTGGTATTTTCTGAACTAGGAATTGAGCTTTTCTTCCCAACTAACATCAACTGACTTTAGTACACAAATTAAATATATGCAAGACTTGGATCTGTTTCCAGATGATTCTATTTCATTGATCTCCTTGCCTATAAGTACCAATGTAAATTAATTACTTTAGCCTTACAGAATGTTTTATACTATAAATGTTAAAGGAAAATGTAGAACTTTTTAAAATTTTAGGGTAAGGTGAAAAGGTTTGCTTTAGCAAGACATGAAACATTGAAGCCATAAAAGAAAATAACAGATTTGACTATTAAAAATTTAAACATTTCTAAATGACAAAAAATAACATAATCAGAGTTAATACCCAAGCAACAAACAGGAAGAACATACGTAACAAGGGATTGATATTCAGATAAATACTCCTGTAGATAAGATAAAAAGCACTCAGATAAAACAAAAATGAGACCTTAATTTTTCTCATAGGCAAGTATCAGAGAGTTTGATGATATCTTGTGCAGGCTGTAGAAAAACAAATACATATTACTAAGAGTGAAAATTGATATCCTTTTGTACAGCAACCTGACAGTATCAACAATTTTAAGAAATAGATGCTTTGACCCAGAATATGGTACTTCTAGATAATACTGTATTTCCTAGAGAAATGTGCAACTTGGAACAAAAAGATATGTCAGTGGACATGGAGGGTGATCTTATTTGTTTTCAAAATAGCATTGTATTTGAGTTTAATGATATAAGTAAATGGATAAGAAAGGGTAGGGAACAAAATACCCACCCAAGAAGTATAAAATTGAAATAGAAGCCTTTCTCTGTTTACTTGTTTTAACAGGAAATTGTGCCCATCTTCTAGTCTATACAGCAGCTTCAAGATCTAGAGTGAAGAAATATTTGTAGGAGTAATATGACTGCTTCTTCCTCCTTGCCGATTGATCTGATTTTTCTTTTGTCCTCAGTTTGAAATTGTTCCTGAAGACGACCCCCAGAATGCTATTGTCAGCTCTTCTGCGGATGGTTGTCATGAAGAACTGCTCAGGACCATCAGTGCTACTGCGTAAGTTGACCAACAGCTTAAAGACAGGCTGAAAGGTCAGTGTGGGCCTTTTCTCTTACATCTAGTGAATAGAGGTCTTTTCTTCTAGAGACATCCTTAGACATTTTAGCAGCCAGAATCTCCAGAGTACCTAAGTCAAGAAAACTTAGCCTGTGTGTTTGTACTACCATGTCATTCTGAAACTCGTCTTCATCTCCCTCTAAACTCTCAAGCTCATATTCTCCCTCTCCTCTCTAGGGGGAAACTAACACCTAACCTGCTTCCATCAGGAGCTGACTTTTTTGGGTTTTCTCATCCAACCATCCACAACCTGATACAGAGTTGTCCAGGAGCTCGAAAATGTGTTAAGTAAGTATAGGCAAATCCATCTCATTGAGAGAAGTTCAGTGGTCAGCCAATCAGAAACCTAACCTGGCAGTTACTCATTCATAGATTTATTGAACAACTATATCCAAAGCATGTTGGTTTCTCAACAAGTATATCTCAATATTAACCCTCTATAACTCTAGACAGAAGAGCAAGAGCCATACCACCCTGTACTGTAATTATTATAAGTTGGATATCCTTTATTCAAAATGTTGAGGACCTGAAATATTCAGGTTTTGAATATATGCATATAAATGAGATATCTTGGGGATGGAGCCCCAGTCTAAACACAGAATTCATTTATGTTTCCTATACACCTTTATACACAAAATTTGAAGGTAATTTTACACAATACTTTTAGTGTACTTTCATTTAGACTGTGACCTACCATATGAAGTCAAGTGTGGAATTTTCGACTTGTGGCTTTAGGTAGGCACTCAAGAAATTTTCAGATTTTGGGGCATTTCGAATTTTGGATTTTCAGATTAGGGATGCTTAACCTCTATCAATTTCTGTCTGCGCCATAAAAAGGGCTGACAGGTCTAGCAGAGTAATGTGCAATGAAAGAAGCCTGCCTCTTTTCTTTCAGTTTAGTTTTGTTGTTGTTGTTTTCCTTAGCTAATATGTTTTCTAGATGCATATGGAAGGGGCCTAAAGAAAACCCGATCCCTTTGGAGGTCAGGATGAGTTATTATGGGCTAGTAGACAAGCTCAGGAATGTTGCCCTTTGATCCTGCAGTTACCAATGGGTGAAGTTTGATGTGTGCCGACCGGGAGAGGAGCAGCTCCCCCAGGGACCACCAGAGAATGATGCAGCTGTCAGCTTTGAAGCCTTCCAGAGACAGACCTTTGACGAAGACCAGAGTGATCCCATTCTACCCGGTATCTTTAACTTTGCCTTTCTACTTTGAAAATAGTGTATTTCCTTCGCACATTGCTAGGTACTCCAAGTATCTGGGCAGTAAGTGATGGACATTTTCACAGGTCCAGCTGCAGAGAGTGCTGAATTGGGGGTAGGGGTACAGATTAGGTCTAGGTCCCCACTTTACTCACAGAAGGCATGGGGAGCACCTGTGATCCTAGCAAGGCAGGGAACCTAAAAAGCTGCAGTGCCTCATTCTCTAACCTAAGTAAGACCTGAGTGGAACAGAGGGGAAAGCGTTCTGTAAACAACAGCATTTCAAGTGAAGTTAAAGGTCTCGAGTTGTGGCATTGGCGTGGACTCCTTCCCACAAGGGTAGAATGATCAGAGGCTCCAGCCTTGGGGTCATGTAAGGTATATGTATGTTGCGCAACCATAGGCAAACCACTTCCTCTATTTGTTTTCTTCATTGTAAATATCTGTCCTGATTTATCAACCAAGGACAGAATTGGCCTGAGAGATGCAAGGGTGTTAAGGAGTTAAAGGGCCATGTGTGTATCTGAACAAGACACTCTACCGAGACTCACGGGCAGCAGTGGAACTCACAGAATTGTTTTCTCCAGGATCCTTGGACCTCCCCGAGCTGCAGCCCGCAGGCTTCGTGACTTCTTACCAGCCCGCGTTCCTAACCCGGGAGCCCTTGGTAGAGACACACCTGCAGCACCTGCAGTCTCCTCCACAGTGCAGCCCCGTGCAGTCTTCAGACTGAACGAGAGGACACAGCCTCTACATCTTCATCCTGAGGAATGTTTGTAACTTGCAATATACAGAAGAAGGCAGCAATTCAAAATTAAAGAAGATAATATATTTCATCATGGAGGTTCCCGTGTTGACAGCATACCCTGAGAAAAACTTCACTTGCTTTATTTTTAGTAATAAATTTCTCTTGACAATTGGGTTTATTTTCATCTTCTTATAATCAGGATATAATCTTTTTTTTTTGCTTCACTCTGCCTGATTCAGACTGCTGTAAGAAAATAGCATAGACTGAATGTCTTCTAAACAATAGACATTGATTTCTTGCCAGGAATTGGGGCACACGCCCATTATCCCAGCTACCTGAGAGGCTGAGGCAGGAGGATACAAGTCCAAGGCCAGCCTGGACAACTTAGTGAGACCCTGTCTCAAAAAGTGCTATGGGTATAGCAGAGTGTTAATGCTGGGCATGCACATTCCCTGGGTCCAATTCTCATTACTTTAAAAAAAAATTATTTCTCACAGTTTTAAAGGCTGGGCCATCCTAATTCAAGGTGTTAGCAGCATCCGTGTCTGGGAAGGGCCAGTTCCTCCATTCACAGATAGCTGTCTTGCTGTAACCTCACACGGTGGAAGGAGCCGAATAGCTTTCTGGGGTCCCTTTTATAAGGGCACTAATCCAATACAGAGCTTTTATGATTAGTCACTCCCTTAGACCCCCACCTCCTAATGCCATGGTTAAAGGTTACTGTATAACACAAACACTGAGGCTATACCAGCTGCTGGCTCTTAAGAGCAATGGGAAGATTCTGACAACCCTGTACTGTTGATCCTGATCCTGGCTGAAGGACTGTCAAGTCCCCTAGCCCGTGCAACTCAGACTCCTGCTTTATTTTCATCTCAGTATCATCGGAAAAAAAAAAAAAAAATCATACCCAAGCTGGAAAGTCCAACCCAAGATACACTGTTAATCTTTTTTTAGATTTTGTACCTTTCTACATCCCCTCAGCTCTTAATTGAAGAATGTGCTTTTAGCTCAGTGTATTGAAATCATGTGCTAACATAAATTCAGCTAGAACATAATTGGGGATTACTTCCCATCCTCCATAACAGACTCATCCCTGTCATTTCAGTTTAGCAATGTAATAACTCCACATCTACACAACTAAATTTTTCGGACCCTGCTAACAGCGGTAAGGTAGAATGGTACTACATCACCCAATCCCTGTCGCTACCAACCCACTACCCTGTGAGATGCCTTAGCGCCCCTTCTATCAGGTGCCCGGCGCTGACTGCACAGGTGGGGACCAGACAAAAGGACCAGAAGTAAAAGAATAGGGAAGGGGTGCTAAGAATGAACTGTTGGTGTGCTGTAATTCATGACAGCCAGCTGAAAGCACCACAAATGGGATTAGCCTTTTACAGCAAGACGTCTGACCAGCAGAGGGAAGGATCAGAAAGTGCAGCATTTACAGCACACCTTGCTTGCCGCTGCAAACTATCACCAACTAGTAACTGGTTCTTAGTCTTTGTGTAAGTCTGTATAACTTTTGCAGTGCAAAAGAAACTAAAACTTGGGTAAGCAGGAAGGGGATTACTCAAGGCTGTTGATGTTTCAGTGTTTTTCTTTTACATGGTTTCTCTGCATAAATTGCTGGGGAATAGTGTATACTTCTGTCCAAATGATAGATGCTGCCATTGTCATAACAAACGCCCTTCCGTTCTTTTACGCCTCAGTAAAACAGTGTATCAGAAGAAGACAGCCTCATTTTAGGAAGACTGTCTTTTTTTTTTTTTTTTTAGGAAGACTGTCTTTAAATGGTATGAATTACTACAACTATTTTTTAAACTACAAACCTCAACCCATTAGTTGCTCCTAAGCTTAGACAGTCAACATCTGTATCTCTTAGAGTTAAATAGAACTATCAGAACATACTGAGATACATCAAAAGGTTGAGATTCTGTTTTCAACTATTTGTGTGTGTGTGTGAAAAATAAAATTTTTACTATGAATCATGGTTTCTTAAAAACTTGAAAAACACAGTCCAATACTTAGAATCTTTTCATATATCAGATTATTAAAGATCTGCTAAAAGTAGCAAGATGGAGAAATAATCTATTAATGGCAATGTAAATTGCCTACTTCTTTATTAGGATTAAGCTCGAGAGATTGACATTTTAAATATATATGTTGATTTTTAACTTGTTATTCCATGTTAAGGACCCTAAGAAGTAACTGAGATACGATGCTTGCAGGTAAAACTCATCTTAATATTAGTTTTAACAGGGAAATTTGTAAAACAGTATGTCCATCAGTAAAGAATTGGTTGAATACAATGGGGCTTCCACAAACTGAACACTCTAAATCTATTTACTAAGAAAATTATTTTGGTAGGATATCAACAAACAGATTACAAAACAATGTATTATATAGTAATATACAACCCAAATTAAGTGACTTTTCACCAGAATAGTTTCTCTGAATAATGATTTTGTGGGAGATTTTTACTTATACTTTTCTTTAGTGTCCACATGTTCTACAATGATTATTAGTTCATTTTCAAGCAGTAAAAAATTATTTCCATTTGGGGAAATATACTGAATTCCCACAGTATATTTTAAATTATTCGGCCACCACAAATTCTTTTATGCATAACTCGATGTGTATAGCTAGATATATCTATTACCTAAACCAAACGTTTTACACTGTACTAGGTCATTAGGTGGTTAGTTTTCTTAGTTATTTTCTTTGCTGCTGAGACAAAGTACTCAATACCCACAACCTCCAGGAGAAAAGGTTTATTTTGGCTCACAGTTTGAAAGGTTTCAGTCCATAGTCAGCTGGCTCCAAGGCGGCATGGCAAAGGGACATGGCAAAGGGACACGGCAGAGGAGAAACAGCTCAGGACATGGAGGCAGGAAGCAGAGGGATCAAGAGAGGAGGGTGGGAGATAACCTTTCCAGGCCAGACCCCACTGACCCGCCTCCTCCAGCCAGGCTTCACCAACATGACAGTAAGCTATAAACTCATCAGTGGAAAAATCTACTGATGAGTATCACACCCCCACGATCCAGCCATCTCCCCAAAGCCCCACCTATGAGTGCCTGCAGCTTTGTGGAGACATCTAGAAATAAACCCTAACGGTGCTAAAGGAACTTGGGCTTGAGAGTTCTAGGCTACCTCTAGCTGCTTCCAAATTAGAGCAGCCCATGGGTATATGTTTAGTGGAGTCAGGACAGGGGTAGACAGGTAGATTTACTTTTTCTCAGAAATCTATTACTACGTTCATGGTTTTCATGGGACCAGATGCATAAAGAGGTAAAATTGTGGTCATCAGGAATTAACTGTACACTAGGAAGTCCTTGGAGGAATGAGCCAAAGTTCCTTGCAAGGTACAAAGTTTGTTTCCTGATTTTTTTACTAAATAAAAACACTGATAAAGCTATTCATGCTTTTGGCACTACACCAGAACTCCTTGGAGGGTGGGTATGCAGAGAAGGACGCTTATTGCTTTAGGTCTCGTTTTTCACATCCAAGGGATAAAAGCTATACATAGCTAACATTCTTATTCTTTCCCCATGCTTCAAACACAATGTATAAGTCCATTCCTAACAGTTATGACAAAATAAATATGTAAACATTCACAAATCATGCTTTTACTTCCAACTTCTAAGATAGTTTTCAAGGTTTTTAATCAACTAATAAACTGCATTATGATTTTTAATTAGTATAGATAAAAGCCTCTTTCACACCTGTTTTATCTGTACTATTTTTATAAGCTGATCATGTAGCTTTACTTTCAGCTGCTTTTCTTCTATGTGGATTATCCTTAAGTCATTTGCTTTTAAAGAGCCTGAAACTTACGTTTAATTCTAATGACAGTTTGCATTATTTACCTCTACTGTCATATTTTCTTAAACCTATGATTCAGCCCCACCCCCAGCCCTCCAGTTACTGCCACCTGGGTGCCTGCATAGGCTACTATCCACTGGCCCTTTCTCTTCATTCCTTAAGCCAGATCCTTGCCCCCTCCCAATATATTTGCACAGATCTGGGTGATTTGTTTTAAACATTCATTGTTTAAAGTGAAGGAACAGAATTGTTTTGGGCATAAAGAAAATACAAATAGGTCTGTCTTCAATTATCTGAAAGATTCATGTAATAAAGTTTCATGAGAGAGATTTCAGTTCCATGTGAAGAAAAACTTTTGGAAAGTTTAGAATAGAAATTTGTTACAGAAATTCAATAACCACTTATCAAAGAATTTGCAAAGGACACAGAAAACACTAGTCAGCCTGTATGACCTTTAAAACCTCCTCAAACCCTGAGAGTCCACAGTTCTGAAGGAAAAGGGGCAAAAGTCTTAAGACACCTCATTCCCAATAATATGAGGGCAGTGAATGACATCAAGGTCTGATCTGGCTGCAGTAGAGAATTAGTCCAGTGTCAAGGCTTAGACCAATGAGGGGACAAAGGCAAGTACTGCAATTTGTCTGCCAGCCCTGATTACCTCAGAATATAGAAACAGCAAGGTGCTACCTGGGAGCTGTTCAGTGAGGCTTTCTATAAAGCTCCTTTAAAGCAACAGCTGTCATCATTTAAACTCCTAAATGCCAAAATCTACCTCACCATGTAGCTAAGATCCGACCGTACTGCAGCTGTCACTGGGCAGCTTTGCTTCAATGTCCAGAAGTCTGGTCTGTCACGGAAGCGGTGAAGGGAGGAGCAGGCAGGGCGCTGCCGGGGTGGTAGAGGGGACACCGCTTGTACTCACAAGGCCATGTGGTCCAGGCATAGCGGAGGGCAGCCACAGCGCCAAGACAAGAGCTGACACTCAAGGTCACGCTCTGGCTAGAGAAGGTGTCCATAGGAGCTGGAAGCCACTTGCACTGACGCTCACTGCAACATGAGATCTAACAAGAGAGTCAAAATACAAATGGTCAGGTCAGTTAGGGTATTCCAAGAAACGGGAATCTGCGCCATCGGACAACTAGAAAGGAGAGAAGGAACCACTCTTGGCCAAAGACCCATTTCCCAAAATAACCAGAACCTAATCCACGTTGGGTCTGGCCAAAAAGGGCACAAATTGATAACATATGTTCACGTGGGCTAGGCAGCTCCTGCTTACCATGCACAAGGGTCTAGCCAAGATCTCTACCACCAAAATAAATGTTCATGTGATTAAATGAATTAAAGCAATGAATAAAACATTAACTTAAGAAGACAAGGAAGCACAGTCGTATGAAGCACTGAGGGGCACTCCCCTGGCCAGGCTTCCAGTGGTCCTGCCACCAGATGGCAAAGCAGGCTGCTCCCTGGTGCTCCCAAAAGAGCTGAGGACACCACACCTCTGGAGTCAGAAGGCAGTTCGGAAAAGGGAACATAAACTACCCAGGACCCAAAGGTTAAATTCTCTCCTGATCCCAAGTATGACTCTGGCACTAGATGATGGGCAGACTGCCAACAACTGAAAGAACTCAGAATGCATAGACTTGCTTGGAATCTAAATTCACTTAAAAATGAGCCTGGAAAGAAGCTAAGTGAGACAAACACTGACCAGGCATCTGAGGCAGGTGGATACCATATACTCAGGATTCCAAAGAAGCTACAACACCCTAGATAAACTCCTGTGTGAAGTCTGTTTTTAATATTCCCTCTTCTCTGGTGTCCTCTTTCCCACATCTTCTCCCAGCCTAAAGGCCTCCAGGTTCCCAAAGACACTCATTTAAATATTCCATCCAGAAATACCTCTACCACCCACCCTTGACTATGTAAGATTCCTAAATGATGACCCCTGCAAGGTATTAGAAGAAAATAGTATATTACATTAACTCACACTAAGTTACAAATCACCAAGTTTAAGCTTTTCAAAGGAAACACTAAACAAAAAAGGTCAGAATTTAGGATAATGTAACAACAACAAAAAAAAAAATATCACCCAAGGATGAGCAGAATATTCTGGAGAAATGATCTTTCAATAGGTAACTACAAATAAGGATGTAGGCCCTTCCCTGAGTAAAGGTGGTTACTCAGGGAGAAAGACTACAAAAGGAGTATCATATAGTAGAGGCTTGTTTTCCCTTTCTTGATTGTCCTGCCTATCAAAATTGCCTCTGAACTAATGAATTAATACCTGCTTCCTTATTCCTGTAAAATAAGCTCAGCTCCACCCCCAACCAGTCGAGATCTGCCTCATGGTCACGTTGTAATGAAAAAGAAAAACTCAGACAGAGGGATCCTGACTCAGCTCAGGATGAGTCCCTCTACTCCCTGCTAATCTCACCTCAAATATCATCTTGTCCTGCCTCTGCACCTGGATTTTCTGGTAATATACAAGGGTGAGCAGGCCCTTGTGAGCCAAGAGCTCTATCTTCTCAGGCAGTGGTCCCTGAAAGGTCAAATTCTTCTCACCATAAGCCACAGCACGGGCCCCCAAGTGTAGCCGATAAGCCACAGTCTGTTTGTCTCGGGGATGGATGCTGCAGGAGAAAGAACAAGTAGAGAACTTTGAGTTTGGGCTTAACAATAAGCACATTTTTTAAAAGACTATACAAAGCACCCTTTAAGAAGAATAAAGTTGCCTGAATTCAGTGCTCACTGAAGTCACCTCAAGAGAAATGGTGAGTGGTAAACATGGATGGAGCTCTGGGCCTTTACGGGTTTGGAAACTTTGAAGCAATCAATGGCTTGGAAGAAAGGAATAAAGGAAGAAGAGGGTGAGAGCAACGCCACTGGAGCTAACCTGGGAGAGTGACCAGCTTTGGAATGTACGACCATTCCAAACCACTGAAAGCCATGTCTTTGATCTAAATCAGTGATTATTTGGTCCCCTCCAGCTTTTATTTGTTCATTCAATAAATATTAGCCAAGTTTCTACTATAGGCTAGACTTTGTGTGTTGGGCTCCATTTCATATTTGAAATCCCCTTGTATCCTACAGCTAGTGTGTGGTGTTTGTTGGAACTGTTCACAAAGATCACATCCTCCCTGAGCAGCCCACGCCAGAGTTCTGTGGCCTGCTCTCAGTGGCCTGCTGATGCAGTGGGGATTTACACTGCTTCCAGATGGAAGCGCTCACGTGCCAGTGTGAGGTGACTGTAAAAGGAAAGATCAACTTGGATTCTTCGTGGCTTCAAGTTTGTGAGTGACTTTAAGCAAAGTTTCTGTTGACTTTTTGGTCAGAGTGTGAGCATGAAAAAAATTTTGTTGTATCAAAGCACTGAGATGTTAAGGGTTTGTTGTTGTTACTGCAGCACATCCCAGCATAGATGACTGATACACAGTGCATTTAAGTGCCAATCCATAGCCTAACCAGCAGTGGCAAACCTGCGGCACGCGTGTCGCACCGCGCTGTTGGTATCACTGAAAGCTCTGAAAGGTTTGCCATCACCGGCATCCATCCCCTCACAAGTGGACATCAGAGTGAAGGGCTACAGGTGAATAACACACCCTGGCCAGGCAAAGCCCTTACCTGCCAAAAGGCGAGTCCCTGTCACAGAGATCCATAGCTACAGCCATGAAAGTATTGGGCATCTTTAAGTTGGGGACAAAGCCAAAATCTGCTGTTTGATGCCAACGGATCTGAGGAAATCCATCATCTGTGTAATTCTTAGACAAATACGAAGATAACTAGAAAGTAGAGATATAGTTACTTTTCTTGAATCAGAATCCTGTTCTAGAGTCTTTCTCACTGGCAGCCTCTGCTTCTGCTCCACTCATTTGTCCAAAGGCTCATTCAACAAGTGCTGACTGTCGCAGCAACATCTTTCCAGAGACAGACGCAACCATCCCTCTTATCCCAGAGGCCCTCTGGCAATGCAACTTGCCACATCTCTCATCAGGATTCTTACTATTTCTCCACCCGCCTTGACTCTGGCCAGCCCTGTGATTTGCTCTCACCAAAAGAATGCAGAAGAACAGGGGTGCAGCTTCTGAGTCTGTCTCTAGAGACTTTGGTTTCATTCTCCTGGAATCCTGTACTGGCGATGGGGTGGAAAAGTCCAGCTACTCTGGTAGACTGTACAGAGAGGGTCTTAGAAATTGAAAGATCATAGACAGAAGGAGGCTCCAGCATTCCGGCAGCCCAGGTGATGGGCCAGTCACGTGAATTCTACATGAGCGAGCCAGCTCATATCACATAAGGCAGAGATAAGCCATCCCAGCTGCACCCTGCCTGGCTAGCCCATGGAATCATAAGTGAATAAAAGACATGATATTTTAAGATACTAGAATTTGTTTTAAGTTTGGGGTAGCTTGTTACAAAGCAATAGGTAACTGGCACATCTGTTTACAACACAGAGCTAGCAATACAAGGAAACAGAGAAGAATCTGCCCTTGTGTGCTACACTGCATCAAAGACCCTACTTCTTCATTCTTTCCCATACACCCTCTTGTCGTGTGGCCTTACATTTCATCCCACTGAGAGGAAGCCTATACTCCCTACTCCTTGATTCTGAGCTCAGCCAAGTGGTTTGCTTCCACCAACAGATGTAGCACAAGTCACAACATGTCAATTCCCAGCCTAGGCTTTCAAGAAACCTAGCCTGCTCCACCTGCTCTCAGCTTTCTGCCATCCCCATGGGAAGGCCACGGCGGGGCTAGCCTGCTGCACCCCGGAGAAAGATGGGAACTGCCAACACAGCTGTCCATCTGACCAACTGTGGCCAGTCCCCATCTGAAGCAGAGGCCCTGGCTGAGCCACAGGGCCAGAAAGAGCCCAGTGGAGCTTAGCCAAGATCACCCAACCCAGCTCCCAGATATGTGAAACAGAATAATAAAGATTATTCTAAGCCACTGAGGTTGGAGGTGATTTGTCACAAAACAGTAGCTTGCAGGTACAAGTACTTTTAGCTTTTCTGGGAGAGACAGAGGTGAACTCAAATAAAAAACGAACATAAGAAATGTTAACACACAACATCATGATATGGTGTGGATTAAATGCCAAGTCAGTGGCAATTGAAGTACACACTTCAAGTATGATGAAAATTATGACTACAGGAAAACATGGCCTCAGACTATGTTTAGAAAATATTTGGGCAGGCACAGAAAATAGGAGAAGCGACTACGTCCTTCATGTGTCGGAGCCTTCTGAGGGGCAGAGGAAGAGAGCATAGTCTGGCTGGATGGAGGTCTTTAAGATAGACAAGGCTGGAAAGCAGCGTGGACAAGTGTGTGGACAGAGCTGCTACTTTATGCTGTAAGCAACAGGGAGCCGTCATAGAGGGATGATGCTTGTTCAACACTGTGAATGCAGATTAAAAGGGTTAATCTTATGTTGTATGAATTTCAGATCAATGAAACACTTACTGAAATTACTGGTATGATAAGAGGACCATTTTAAAACAGTAATAATTATACAAGAGAAACTGATTAATTAGGAAGCTACTACATTTGTTATAGTTTAGAGGTCGAATGTCCCCCAGAGCCCACATACTATACAGACTTGACCCCCATCCCGTGGTGGTGTTGGGCAGTGGTAAAACCTTTAGGAAATGGGGTCTAGAGAAACAAGCTCAGCCGCTGGGGGACAGGCCTTCAGAGTAGCTAATCGCACCTCAGCCCCTTCTTGTCTCTCTTTGTGCCTCCCATCTGCCATCAGGGGAACAGGCCTCCTCTGCCACATGCTCCTGCCATGATGTACAGTGCACTGCGGGCAACAAGGCCAAGCAACCATGGACTGAAATCATGAGCTCAGATAAAACTTTTCTCCTTACAAGCTTATCTCAGTTATTTTTCACAGTAACAGAAAATGGACTAACAATATTTTAGAACCAAAAAAGCAAAAAAAAGATCAAACTTAGAGGAACAGTAGTGGACATGAGATGCTCAGAAATAAAACATACTAACTGAACCAGGCAGTCAACTGGATATGGGGCATAAAAGAAAGACTTGGATCCACTGCTCAGAATCTATAACATCTGAATTATCTGCTTGGGATACAGGGTACTTCACCAAGTAGTAACAGAATATTTGGGAAATAATATTGTTCTAGAAAGAGCCTGTGTAGAATTAAAAGGTCATGTAATATCATTCATGATATTACATTTCTCTTAAGAAATGTTTACTGAGTATCTCCTCAGTGTCAGGCACTAATCCTGGCCCAGAAGATAGAGCAGTGAAAAAAACACAAGAATTTCTTCCCTAACCAACAAACAAGTAATTATACATCATATAAGAAAGTGGTAGGCCCACTGGAAAAAAAACAGTAAGGAAAGAAGAGAACAGGGTTGAACAAAGGGCAGGGTGACAGAGGAAGCCATGAGTGTACCCGAGTGTGTTAGGCAGGTTTCTAACGTGAGCCACAAATACCCCACATCCTCATTCAATACCCTGCACTTTGTGGTGGTTATCTGTAACTCTTTTCTAACCAATCGACTATGGCAAAGATAATAGGATTTTATTCCCATGATTAAGTTCTGTTGAATGCCAAAGATGAAGGGATTTTTCACGTGTGAATAAGGTCCTAAAGCAGTTGACTTCAAAATCACCATAAGGGGGAGCCTGATCTAGTCAGGGAGACCCTTCCAAAGAGTCTAACTCTCTCCTGCTGCCCTTCAAAAGTAAGCTGCTGAGAGTTCTACAGCTTCAAGGAAATGAGTTCTGCAACAACCTCCTAAGTGTGGAAGGGAACCCCAAGCCTTAGATGAGCCTCTAGCTGTTTGAGGCACCTCGCCTACATCCCCAGGCAGATGGCCCAGCTATGCTGCATGTGACCAAGCTCCTCACCTTCTGAAACTGTGAGGTAATAAATGTGTCTCGTATTGTTTTAAACTGCTACGGTAAATTGGTGGTCATTTGTTTCAAACAATGGAAAGTTAATACAGTGGAAGATAAACTTTCCAGTCAAAAGGAAAAGAAAATGGCAGCCCGGGGGCACGAGTGTATCCAGTGGAGCCATGCAGTAAACAGAATCAGGAGGTGAAGTCAAGGGGTGATGGGAGCAGATCGTATATGGCACAGCCCTGTTGACATCAGTCATACGGGCCACTTGAGCCTTCTCATATCAATCTCAGTGGATCCTTTTGACAGAGATATTGAGACAAGAGGGAGACAAGGTAGAAGCAAGAAGGAAGACTAGTAGGAGACAGTAATTTGAGGAAGAGATGGCGGAAGCTATGACTAGTGAAAGAGGAGTCAAGGAAGAGAGGCGGAGTCAAGGAAGAGAGAAGTAGACAGGCCGGTATACAGAATGAGGTAACAGGATTCATTTCATCAGGACTGAAGGCTGATGTACTCCTACACCTGGAAAGGACAGAGACTCTCAGAAAAATCCTTTCCCCTCACTGTACTGCACATGGTCCCACTATTTCTTCCTTCCTTACTTTTCTGACGTTTATATTATCCTGTTTTTTTTTATTTAGATAGCATCTTATTCTTAGCCTTGGTTTGAGTCAATGAAATGTAACAATGTATTGTCTCTCACAAACCATGATCTAACAGTAAGCCAGCCCCCAAAGTGGGAGCAGCCTTGCTAGTGTTCATACTGTCTTTTGACTCCATTTCCCATCACAATAGCTGCATAACAGAACATTCCACCCAGTCTTGTTACTTGCACAGCCCAGGGAATGTCTGACTGCATTCCTACAAACGTGGCCAGTGAAGCTTTGAAGAGAGGATGCTTTTCTGCTTCCCAAGCTGCTCCAGAAAGACTAGAAAACCAACAGGAAAACATGAGAAGTCTCAATAGTAGCAAGGAGCTTTAGTTATGACATGGAAAGAAGGGGACATTTTGATTCTCTTAGTTATATGCAAATCTGATTTAATATACAAAATGATAAACCAGCCATGGTGGTGCATGCCCTCAGGAGGCTGAAGCAGGAAGATAGTTACAAGTTAAAAGGCCAGCCTGGGCTACACAGTGAGCGCAAGGCCATTGTGGACTACATAACAAGACACTGTCTCCAAAAAACTTCTTTAACATATGAAATGATAAAAAGTACTATAACTTCACAAAAGACTCTCATGAAAACTAAAGAGGAATAAAGATTCAATGAGTCACCCTACTTCTTCCACATAACACCCAAAGACTGTTAGAGGAATGACATTAACTAGCCAATGCCACGATAAGAATCACAGTGCCAAAATCACCAGAAAGAGCCTATGGTGAGTACCAGCCTGAAGTCAACAGGGAGATATGCTAAGCGCCCCTCAAGCCTTTTCTCAACCTTTTCTCCGAATGGCAGTTTGGGAGAACCCTTACAATTGCCCACTGCATTCCACTGTCTGCACTACTACAAACTGCCCACAAGGGGGCACCAGCACACTCCACAGACAAATGAAATTCCTGTATTCTTCCTAATCTGAGCTATGGTGGAGCACTGTTCAGTCTCCCTCAGGGACTGGCAGAACTACTGCGGCTAATGAAGGCATATAACCAGCGAAGTAATATAAAACTGGTCACATTCAGAAAATTTTGCAAGTAACATGCAGCAATTTGCAGTCTGTTCTTCCAAACCTCCTTCAAAAGGTACACCCACAGGGACTCCAGTCCCGTCTCCTGCTCTTTTGCTCTCTCGTGTTTCTAGTTCCCTTCTCTACCAACAATTCTTGGCTACATAGCTGGCCCTGGTCTCTACACAGAGCTCAAGTCTTACATTTCTAAGCACTGCAATTATCATTTCAAACAACACTTCTATAAAGCCAATCTATCCTTCCTAACAGACCAACTGTCCCTCTAGACATTCTGATTTCTCTCAGTAACAATAAACACTAACATTATCTGGCATGTGCCAGTCTTCATATGGAATGAGTTATTTAATACTTAAAATAACAAAAAGGTTTGATATCTTGTTCAAAACTATATAGCTCAAGAAATGTCAGAGCTAGAATTTGAATCCATAGAGTCTGACTCCAGAGCCAGGTTCTGAACCACCATGTTGTCATACTGAGTATTTCTCCTCAAAAGAGGTATATACCTACATGAATATTTATGTATATGTATTTCCAGTTTCCTACAAGTCACCACATGTTTTTATTGATGATGATAATGAAGTTAAAGCCTGAAGATTAAAGGACTTCTGCTTAACCATAAGGCACAAGAGAAAAGACCAAGCCTCATATCTCTAGCACCTCCCACAATTCGCCGCATATATGTATTCAATGCGGACTTTTGGTTTGAATTAGCTAGAGTCACATTCAAATCAGTACTCACTAACACAGAAAAAAGAACAGTCATGCAGAACTGGTGGCAGAAGCTGCTATTTTGAAAATAATGAGCAGAATAATCTTATTTCAAAGTCAAAACAAATATAAGAAAAAAGAAAATAGTCATAAAGGTGTTTGAAATGGAAAGATCTTTAAAATCTCTACCCAAAAAGTGGGTAGTTATATGATAAAGCAGAACAAAGTGGAGGAGATGGAAGGATGGTGAGGAGAAAGCACAGTTGTCTTAGTTACTTTTCTCTCGTTGCTGGGACAAAATACCTGACACCCAAAGTTAGGGGAAGAAAGGTTTATTAGCTCACAGTCTGCAGAGATTTCAGTCCACAGTCAGCTGGGTCCGAGGCAGGGTGGCATGGCACACAGGCAGAAGTCAGCAAGGTAAGCAAGGGATTCGAGCAAGTTTGCTAACCAGCTTCTTCTTGTATTTTATATCTTATCCAGGCTACCTGTCTTTAGGGTGGGCAGTACTCCCACCCTTAATCCTAATACCCTTAATCCTAGCATCACATCCTTGATCCCTGCAGAACCCTGCCAAAGCAATCAGTGGATTAATTTAGTAGTCACACACTCTAGATCCAGCCATCTCTTACCACATGAGCCTTTGGGGGGACATCTAGACACAAACCATAACAACAGTATCTGGGGGATTCATGGATGCAGACCCTGGAGCTATGTACACCCACTCAAACAGTAAAGCCTGTTCTATGGCTATACTGAGGTAGCTAATTACCTCCAACTAACAGTATGTTTTCTCTTGATAAAGTTTTTCATCTCATGTGATGGGCCATTATTTAATGAGTGCCAACCAACTAAGTTTTAGGAATATAATGCAATCTAGGAAAATATGGGCATGTGCTCAACTTTCATGCAAGTAAAAAGAGAAGTTAAGTGTGCTTAAAAAAAAAATCCTCTGGGGAAAGGGGGACCCAATGCAGGCTGTGAATAATCATAGGTTTCCTAACTAATATCCAGGCTGAGACCTAAAAGACAACCAAAAGTTAGCTAAGAGAGTATGGGAGAGATTGTTTCAGGCAGAGGCAAATGCAATGCCTGGGAGTGGAAAGCAGGGACCTAGGAGGTGGAAGGTGTAAGAGCAATTAGGGAGGATGTGTGGAAGTCCATGCTTTCAGACAGTTACTGAACGTGTAAATTTGTACAAATTCATAAATGTCTACACTGAAATAGGAACATAGACAAAGCCTTTAAAGGTGGACCTTTCAACCCAACAATTTTATTTCTAGAAATTTACCTTATGGAAAGATTTAGGATACAGGGAATTCACTACAAGGAAAATAAACATGTTACCGCTTATAAAATCAAAATGCTGAAAACACCCTAAGTACCCATCTATTAAGAACTCATTAAATACTTTACAATACAACTATATTTCAGAATATTTCCAATCATTACAAGTTTTGTTAAAGATTAATTTTTATTGACATGAAATAATATTCCCAGTACGATATTAAGAGCAAAAGCAAGATATGATGTAATTATGGCATGAATCCTATTATAAACATACATGAGCAGAAAAATCTGTTTATTTCTAGATTGTGGGATCCCCAATGGTTTTAGCTTTTATTTTTTTGCATATTTTTTAATATTTCTCTCAGTGAACTTGTAGTGCTTTTTATAAGAATAAATGTCAGTTTCTTATTAATTTTTTTTTTAAAAAGATTTGTCTCATTAGTAAACTCACATGAATTAAGCCTTACAGTCAGTTCTAGACAAGCACTGTGAGGGCAAAAACGGGAGTACAGATTCCAGGAAAAATAAAGAGTTCATCTCACACCAGTGCCCATAAATCTTTTTCCTCAACACATACCTGGACAAATCCAAATGGGAAGAAACGCTCCGTCTGCCCCTGGGAGCCGTGGTGAAAGGTTTGGCGCCAGTCTTCAATGAGTGCAGGGAATGTGCAATTGTACAGATCCTTGTTATAATTCGTATTGGCCTCCCCTAAAAATACTCCATATTGTGAGATAAATTTGGAACAGATTTCGAAAATGGCACACATTGCTCCGCTCCCTCTATTCATGCCCTGAGGGGATGGCCTTCCTGCAGTTGCTTAGGGACTGGATCTGGCCCAGGAGACACCCACCAACATAGTATAAGCAGAAGCATGAAAAGGCTCAGCTCTGGGCTTGGCTCTCTCTTGATGCACCTGGAACCCTGAGACTATTATGTCAGGATAAATTGGTGAGAAGCAGCTTGCTAAAGGAAGACAGGCCACCCAAGAACCATGAAGCACACAGATTGGAGAGACAAGCCATGCTGTGTCCTCCAAACACCAACCTGACAGGTCTGAGACACATAGGAGTCCCCAGCAGAATTTAGCTAAAGCAGGCCAGACAGAAGAACTACCCTGATAACCCAAAGAAGAGCTAAATAAAACTACGTAATTAAATAAGCCACTAATTTAGAGGAAAAAGGTTTGTTATGCAGCAAAAGCTAACTAATACAATGGAAAGAGAGCAAAGTAAACACTCACCCTGGTACCACACCACCCCTTTCAGCGTCATATTCTGCAGTGGATGGATCATGGCGTTCCACAGAACAGAGTGCCCACTGGGACCAGTCACGGGATCATGTGGAACAGACCTGAAATCAGTAAGTGTCACCAGAAAGCTAGTAAGCGATTACATCCTGATCCCTACCTGGGCATCTAACGCTTTTACTTGGACAAACTTCTGATGAAAGCGACACAGAAGTAAACTGATCTGCTCCATTTCGCTTGAAAACATGTGCTTAGTCTCTGACTTTCACCCCCTGTTTCTTCCCCAGATAAATATGTCACTCAGCCTTCTGTGAATTCAGAGTGGCAGGAGTGATTTGTGAGTTTTTCATAAAGGCAATAAATTTATTTAACTACTATTCAAGAGGTGGACACTTATATTGATTTAAGATTTTTATACTTTTTTTTATTTTCTATTTTGAGACAGGGTCTTGCTAAGTTGCCCAGGCTGGGCTCAAATCTGCAATCATCCTGCCTCAGCTTCCCACAGTGCTGGGATTACAGACCTGTGCCACAGCTCTCAGCTACCTTTTTGCTTTTATAAGCAATGCCATGAATAGAGCTAAATTACTGCATACATGCTTAATTATTTCCTTAGGATAAATTCCAGGAAATAAAATCACCGAGTTAAAAAGTACATTTTTAAAACGCTTTGGACATGTTCCCAAATCTTTCTGTAGAACACACATTTCGATTTATCCTCACAGCGGCTGCATGTGAGAATGGCCATTTCCCGTGTCCTTGGTCTACTCACCCCCAACCCCAGAGGTCTGGGAGGCCGGGCTCCAGCACACCCAGCACCACCACATACTCCTCCTGCCCCATCAGGCCAACTCTTCCGGTCCATAGTTATGGCTCACTCCCCCACAGGCCAGCTGTGACCCAAACTGCACCAACAGTGCCAAGAACCGAGTCCATCCTCCTCCCAGCGATTGTGACAATGCCCAGGATAGCATTTCTAAGACGCTGTTAGTGTTGTGATGTTTTGTTTTTTTTTTTTTTCAGCACTGGAGACTGAACCTAGAGATTTTTTACTAACTACAGTGGTACCTCAGTTCATGAACATCTTTCTTTGTGAACAATTTGGCTTACAAACAGAAGCAGTGGGCAAAATTTTGTTTTTGTTTGCAAACTCTGCCCTGGGTGACAAACATGACCACAGCCATCTTTCCTGCACAAACATGAGCATGGCCATCTTTTCTAGAATCATTGAACAAATTAAGTGCATGAACTGAAGTACCACTGAGCCCTTTCTTCCTCCATACATTCCTCCCGATCCAGTTTTTCCGAGGTAGGCTTGGGCTTTCATAATCAGGATACTTGTATATTTTTGAAATATGCTTATACAATTGTTCTTCCTGTTAGACTGTTTATTATTCAGGCAAAAGAGCTCAGTGGTTAGGAGCAAGGATACTAGAGACAGATTTGCTCCTTCCTAGTCGTGTTTCTGAGGAAGTCCGTAAAGCTCTGCGAGACTTAGTGTCTTTATCCCTGAGATGTCAATGGCATCTTCACATCAAGCAGTTGTTGAGCGTACTAAACAAACACATCTGAAGGGCTGAGAACAGTCTCTGGCATATAGAAAGCACTGGTAATTGCTTTTACTAAGGACAAGGATCATAATTCCATCTCAACCACTCTCAGATGATTGTGGTGGTGGTGACAATGAAAAGAACACCAGCTGGGGATGTAGCACAGTAGTCAGGGTGCTTGCCTCACAAGCACAAGGCCTGAGTTCGATCCCTAGCACCAAAAAAAAAAAAAAAAAAAAAAAAAAAAACAAAACACCGAACCTGCACATGGATAAATTCCACACATTCAGTATATATTTGGAGAGGTAACACATACTTAACTCCCCAAAGGACACCATGGTGACACTGTCTTATATAGTGCCCGGCCAGGCTTTCTTCCGCACCGCAGAATACTCTCTTACCCTTTCTCATGGACTCCACAGGCTTTCAGTGACCTTTCTGATGACCAGGCTTCAATGGGTGTCCCACCCCAGCTGGAAGAGATCAGCCCAATGGGATACTGCAGAGTGTCGTACAGGTAACGCCCAAAGAGCCAGCATACTGCTGACATGTACGTGAAGTAGCCATTGCCTAAGTTTTCTGTCCAGAGAAATAGTTAAAGGAAAAGAGTCAGGGAAAAAGTAAATGGATATGAACTGATGCTACTAGGTAGGGCGACATGAAAGAAGTGGGTATGGGCCGTCCCATCTGTGCCTTTCTGAGAGTTTTCAAAAGCAGGCTAACAGGAGAGACAACGAGAAGAGAAGACCAAGCCGAAGCCTCTCTTTCAAACCTTCCCTAAGGAGAATCTTTTTCAAAGGAAAAGGGTATGGCCTTAGTGGTAGTTTCCTTTTATCTGTCTTCAACTTTTTCAGTTGCTCAAAATGTTTGTTCTCATAATGAGGAAATAGTGCTCTCAGTCTGGTACAGAGGCAAATAATAACTATCTTGCTCTCAATCTGAGTATAAATAATTTACTTTATATAATCAGAAACCAAAAGTCTCTAGCCAGGCAAGCAGGCTCCCCCAGGCTTCCCCAGGCCTGCACGTTCCTCACAATCTAAGAATATTAATACATCTGTCTCAGTAGGTAACTGGCACAAAGACCCTCAGGTCCCTACGTTACCTTCCTCTCCACCTTTCCTCTTACCTGGCCACTCATCTCCACTTAGCTCTATGAACCGAAAAAAGCAAGCAGACAGAAGGTGGAGAAGAAATGTGTTTTTTTTTTCTTGGTGGTTTTATATCCAGTTTTATAGTTATCATAATGAGGACACAGACACACAAGTAATGAGAAGTCTGGCAAAAAGAGAAAGCAACAGAAGCCAAAACCAATTACTAAATTTTCAGCAGTCTCTTTTGTCGATATTGCCCAGTGAGCAATTTCCATGTTAGAGGAAAGCCGAAGAAGAGAGGAACATGCACACACACAGCTGGCAGGATCGATGCAGCCCAGTACTTCCTAAAGACCAGCTGCATCATCGGTTTGGTACTGTGAAAGACCCAAACTCAAGGCTTCTCATTCCAGCACTCTAAGAGTTGATAGTGCAAGAGTGGAAATTCAAATCAATTTCAAATAATTAAAATCTACTTAGAACCTACCATGTGCCAGGAGCTACCAGATGATTGGGATACAATAATGAAAGAGATATAGAAAAACTGAACCTGACCCCACAGGTCTTGTATTTATGGAATATGTATTTAGCTACAAAATGCATGGCAAAATATGGTAAGTGCCTCGAGAGATACTAACAAGTATTAAGGAGTGTTAGTGCCAAAGAAAAAATCCAATGAAAGGCAGATTATAATAAAGACTGATCACGTGTTTCCACAGTCCTCTATGCAGAGCTATGCTGCTGTACCTCACTATAATAACCTATTTAGTGCTTCCCTTACCACTACACTACTAGCCACCTGAAAGCAGGACTTCCTCTTACTCAGGTCTATATCTCCATGTCCGTAACTCATGTCTGTTATGTCTGTGTCTAAGACATAACAGAGTCAGTAAATGTGTGTTGCACATCAAATAGGAAATATTCTGAAGGTATTTGGCTAGAGCACAGACTGAAAAAGGAGACCAGTGGAAGGCAAGACTGGAGGGAAAGTTGGAACCACATCTCTGAGTAAAGAAAATGGAAAGCAACTTTAAAATGCTTGAAAATGAGAATGTGGGATAGGTAGAAGATCGGACCACCCCCCCAACAAAGATGTGTACACCCCAACCCCTGGGAACTGTGAAGATGTGACCTCCCATGGCTGCAGGACACTCTAGACAGGACTGGGGTTAAGGAGCCTGAGACAGGGAGAGTGTTCTGGATCACCTGGGCGAGTCCAATCTAGTCACATGTCCTTAAAATCAGAGAACACTTTCCTAGATGAGGTCAGAATGATATGACAGGCAAAGGGGCAGGGGAGAGTCTGAATGTGGAAGAGACTTGGCCTACTATGCTGTTTCCCCCAGATCTGCACTTTCTCCTTCAGGTTACTACAGAAAAGTTCCCTTTCTAGGTGGGAACTCTAAGTCGCAAACACCACCCCACTGCAATCCAACACTCCCTACTGTCTCCCTCCTGATATATTGTATTGATTCACTTGGTCTCTGTATCTATATCACTACCTACTCCACACGATGGCATCCAAATTTATTTGGTCTCTGAGTTTAGAGAACAAAAGGGAGTTCAGGCAGCAAGGTAATTTATATTATCCAAATCCAGTTGATGCCTGGGTTTTAGATAATATGTAGTAAGAGTTCTAAGAGTAAAAGATTCATCCATAAATTCACTTGAATCAATTCAGTTCTGGATCTCTTACAGGAAAAACTTAGTGTGAGAGTGGACAACATCAAGTACTTGGTACGTAATTTACAAATTACTCAATTTCTGTATTCTCTCACACTACACCGTGAGCAGCATGCAGTCAGGCAGGTATTCTTGCCTATGTTATTCACTGCTGTAGCCCCAGCACCTACAGCAGTGCCTGCCACATAGTGGGCACTCAGATATTTGTTGAATGCCTCAACGTTTGAAAATGTCAGAGCAACTTGGGTCACCAAGGCAAAGCACTAGAAAGAACACAGGGCCACAGCTGAAGGAAGGGATTGAAGAAGCAAAGAACAGGGAGAAAGATGGCAGAGAAGAATTGAAAAAGGAAGCACCACATAAGCTAGAAGGCGCCCACAGTTTCTGAAGGGAGTGGTCCACGGTGTCGCGTGTCACAGAGGTCCCTAGAGTTTATAATGAGAAGAGTAATAATTTGGAGCTGAGCAAATTGTTCAAGTAGAAGCAGAAGCCAGATTACAAAGGACTAAAGAGTGAACCCCAGCCAAGGCAATGAAAAGGATGAAAACAAAAGGTGTTTTAGAAAGGTGTAACAAAGCAAAGGAGAGAGCCGAAGCTTCACGAGAAGGGCAATTGTTAAGTCTGGCTTTGTCTTGTTTTTTAGAATAAAAGAAGGCTAACCCCTGTGAATAGGGACTGTGCGTCTGTGTTGGTCACTGCTGTGTCCTTGCTAGCACCAGAGTCTAACTGGAAGGAAACATGAAATAAAGATTCCAGGCTGAATGGACAGTGGGAAAAAGAATAGAGCCTAAGGGATAATATAAAGAAGGCCCTAGAGGAGAAAAGAGCTGGCATCAGCATTAGCTCTGAAAGGACACCTGTCAGTGTCTTCAGACACAGAAATGAAGAAAGAGAAGAGAATGCCTGTACAGGGTCAAGGCCATGGAGACAGAGTATGGAATAGCACATGCCGAATAGCCTCAATATTTTCACTGAAATTAAACGAGGAGTCGTTTCCTCATCACGGGGTGAAAGGTGAGTCACTGGTGAAGTCTTGGTAAGAAACACATGAAATAGTGACCATCAGAAATGGGATGAAGAGTCAATAAGAAATGAATAAAAAGAGTTCAGTACTAATAAGTAGACAGATAAGAACCAAATCCAGGCGTACAGAGTCCACTTCAGACACCAGGCTCCTAAGACAGGACACATGTTGAGGCACTCACATACCTGCAGTGGGCTTCGACCACCGCAAGTCAACCGCGTCCAGATCCTCCAGCTCCCGCTCTGCCTCAGTGAGGGAGACGGACAGGATGCGGACAGACTGGTAGGCGGCAGTGATGGACAGCTCCCTTGTAGCATTAAATACCTAGAAGAGAATTTCAAATGTCATTTAACCTAGTGGGTGGTGAGCTGGTCTGCCAGTCTTACTAAACACTTGTGACCCACTGAGCTCCTTCTGATCCTTCAACAGACCAAAAGCAAACAAGTAACAATCAAAACCAGAAACGGCCCACACTGAATCACCTAGATTCACTTTGGCCGCAATGAGGCATATTCCCTCAAGCAGAATGAAGCCTGTGACCTTAGGCAGATGGCAGGTATACGGTGATTTAAGGTGAAGAACGCTATCACTCAGCCCACTGTGCTATCCTGAAACAAAGCTACTTCTAGTCTGAAAAAGTACCTGATTATGCAAATCCATGGCAATTAATATCAAAAAAAAAAAAAAAAAAGAACTAGTATTCAGAAATGAACCTATATGGAGCCATAAAGGCCATGGGGAGATAGATTTATGTAATCCATAAGAGAAGTGCATTCAAAAGACACACATCTGAGAAATGTGGTTGAAACATACATACTGGAATCACTCCCACGATGCTTATATTCTCATCTGGGACCTGGGATGGCCCCAAAGAAAACATGGGAGGCGCAGGGATCTGAAAGGGAGTATCTGGGGTAACAGCTCAGAACACTCCCAAAGAATTAAACAAAGAAGAAGCTCTATCCAAAGACATACCACTTTAGGAACCCTCATCAATTGTCAAGACTGGCAGAAGTGGGTTAGGGTTTTTCTGGACAAGAATATGTGCATTGTCTTGAGTATTTTGTTCATTTGTGCAAATAAGTCTCATTCTTCTGTGAGTTTAGGCACAAGTGCTACTTCTTTTAATCCTGATTTTTCAGTTACGTGTTTTCTTTTGTGTTAAGAAGAATAAACCAGCAATATCTTGGTTGGCTTGGTGTGTGTGTGTGTGTGTGCGTGTGTTTCCTCTTGAGTCCTCTCTATCTCCCTGGGCTAGTCCAGCTTCTCCCAAAACAAAGGGCTAAGGGGACTGTCAGGAAGCCAGCTCCCACCCGCCTGAGGGAACAGGTACTCCAGCTGAGACTGGGCCACCACAGCAAGAGGCACAGGAGGCTGGATACTTTCCATTGGCCGCTAGCCACCCAGTGTGCAGCTGGCTTATTTTCTCCCTCCCACCATCACAGAGAATACAGCTGGCCCTCCAGCCCACAGTGGGGGACAGAACTGGAGCAGCCAGGGTGCCCCCACAGAGCATTTCATTGAAATATGCTGCCCCTTGAATAGCCTCCTAACTTGCCAGTGAGCCTGCTGTGGTCAGTGTGACGGGCAGATGCAAATGAAATGGCTCTTCTGGTCACAATGTAAGCCACAGCCTGAAGTGCTGCCTCCTGGGTAGCAGCAGCTCAAGGCTGTAAAGGTTACTGGTCTTCCAGCTTTCAGGACAGAGATTACACGTGGTATCAGGAAAACGCCACAGGAAATCCAGACCTTTTCCTTCAGGATCTTGCCTGGCAAGTTTAATGTAAAATAAACACTGAAGAGTAAGAACAGACTAATGCACTCACAGTATATTCTGGCAGGGAAATTATTTTTCAGCAGCAAGTACCTGTAAAAAGTCGCCTCCCCTGAAATTCAGTTCTGCACTAAGCACGAAGGATCGTGTGTTGCTTCCATGGAAACAGTGGATGAAACTGCTTTCATTCCCACCCACACAAGCTTCCGCACTGGCTGGGAACTCAAGCACCTCATGGCAATGTGATGCCAGCTTGGGGAGGCAGTTGGGGAGAACGTGCCACTTGTCTTTTAGACCGGTTGCTAACTCTGCAGAGTACTGCCAGGGCAATAGAGTCAGGGCGGTTGGCATTCTCCTGTACTGTTACCAGCACAGGAACTGGATCCAAAACGCTGGCTGGAAAACCTCCATTTTCAAACTCACATTTGTGTATTATTTCAAGCCAGAATTTGAAAGTCACATAAATTGTTAACAAAAATGGGGGTGGGGAAAATTCCTGCTATACCTGATGACAATTACTTGTGAAACTGGTGTCCTTTCCCAGCATCACTAGGCCTTTTTGATGGAAGCATTTCCTCAGGGATATTGGCAGCAAATTTAGGAATAAAGAGATTTCAGGAAGATTTTCATTTAAATGACACTTGGTTTCCCTGCTGATGAAAGGGGAAGCCTTACTCCATCTGCTGAGATCAGATTTCATCTCATCAAACACCTCAGTGTAATTATTTTTCTACCAAGTATTTAAATGAGGATGTAAATGAACACCAAGGTATTTGAAGTCATTAACACTGCTGAGGCCCAGGGAGAGCGCTGCTGCCTCTCCAGGGACCAGACCATTCGCCATCAAAGCATCAAAGCAGCTGCTCACCGGTGTTCATTTTGTAACCTTTATACAACATTCTTGAATTAATGAAGACACATCAGGAATCTATTTCCTCAAATCTTGGCATGGGGTCTGCATGGGGGCTCAAGGTACGCATGTAAGTGTTCGTGTGAATGTATTGTGCACGCTCATGCACAAATGTGGTGAAAGACACAGGGAAACTTATTGATTTAAAGAATTTTGAGACTCTGAAAGTTATTTTACCTTCTACTACAGTATATTAGCAGTTATAAGGTTGGGGTAATAGCTATAAATAAGCTATCTGGCGTAATGCCCATGAATCTCTTTACTGGGATGCAGTACCAGCCCTTCTCTTCTGGGTTTTAATTTCTCTACTTGGAAAGAAAGAATGTGGGGAGTGCCAAAATGCTGAAAAATGGCTTTCCGGTCTGACATTGGCCATCTTTTTCTGAACCTACCTAGAAATAGCCAAATCTTTAGACCTACCCTGACTTAGAAGACGACAGATGAACATTTAGATTTTTCTCCATTTATAAACATCTCACTCGGTGTTATAAATAACATTCAATTTTAAAATTCCACTTTACCCTAACAACAAGATGGGCATACAATCTGCCATTTCCTTCTTTGAATGTGAAGAGTGGTAGGTTATAGTGAGAATCTTACCTCCTCAGAAAAGCCACATGGACGGAGGGAAAGAAAAAGAAAGACACTTGGATGGGGGAAGGGGAGCAGGGCACATGTACAAGTGTGTATTGGGAGTCTGCAGAGAGAAGGAAGCAAAAGGAATGGGGGGGAGGTTCGCACAGTACATTCTTCTGATCAAAAAATAAGGTTTTACAGACTGGTAAGAGACTAGAAAACTTGGCTGTTGGTACTATTAGCACCTAAAATGCTGTCTTGCAAGCTAAATGCATGGTTTAAAACAAAAAATTTAAAATTAACACTTAGATGTTTCAGATGGAATCTGTTTTTCTGTTCCCTTACATTTCAGAGCTCACAGCCCCAGCTCAATACAGAAGATGCCTAGAAGTAAATTCTAGACAGAAAGAATGTGTTTACTCTTAACAATCACAATCTCATTTAGCTTGACAGAAAATGGGATGGGATCCCTTGGCATAGACTTCTATTGGGAAAGTGACTATATAGATACAAACAGATCTGGTCCATGCTTTTCTATGCAAACATGGAAGTGTAATTAAAGCATTAAGAAAAGTACTGTTTTCTTAAATGAGTTAACAACAATTCCACTTCTATACAAAACCATGTTTTCCATCAAGAGAGAAAAACTTCAATTTTGCATCCACTTAGGATAAAAAAGTCCAAAGTTCAGTTTAATAACCACTATAATTTAAGTTTCCACATATGTAAGAAAGGCAGGAACTAAGTAAAGTAAATAAACTAAGTAGAGTAAATAAAATATCAGTCAGGAAGATACAAATACAAGAATTTAGAGTCTGAATTAGAAAATCAATAACAAAATGAGAGTAGATATGTCCACAGTAAGATTTTTGGTAGCATTATTTGGTAATAATTTTTTTTTAAAAAAGGAACTATAAGAAAAAGAAACTATAGAAGTAAAATAAGAAATCCTAAATTATGTGAAAGTATTTTACAAATTTTTCAAAAAGTGAATTGAGATCAGAGTCTAGATGTAGAGATTTTTAGACCTCAAATCAAAATGTTTCTTAAAAATGAAGAAAGGCAAGAAAATAAAACTCAACAGGAAAATAAATCCAGTTTTGCAAAAAGAACTAGGGAAAACAGTAATCCTTCCAAGTTATTAACCTATTAAAGAAACAAATCAAAGTATATAAGCACATTTGTGCCAATCAGTAACTGTCAATTTAATCACTAACTAACCTCTTAAGATCATAAATCAAATTAATTAAAAAAGGAAAGCAACTAGAACAGATCTTAGCACATGGTAAGTACTTAATAAACAGAAACAGCCGTCCTTGTCCTTCTTATTCCCTTCTCGTTCTTTTTGTTCTTCATTATCATTACTATTATTTCTTAATGCTTAGACTCTGTAAATTACCTGTAAAACAGTCATCTGCATGTTACTCTGCCCACTGCAAAGCCAGACATCTCCAAATAACACATCATGAACTCTCAAGGTAGAGTTCATTGTTCCCAAAGTCTGTTGTGCCATCACTTCAAAAGGTCCACCAGGCTTCATAGGGTCCAGTACCACCATCCAGGTATTAGAGGGTGCTGAAATAACAACGGGCCTCCAAGGAATTAATCAATTGCTTCAAATGAAATTAATGCCCCGTCATACTCATGTGTGGCTATTCCCAGCCTCTGTGATGAGCTGAACTGCATTCAAAGCTAAAGATTGGCCAAATTTCAGACAAGAGGATGAAACTGACAAGAGCCTCAGCATTTTTGTCCCTAATCTGCACCAATCTTTATTTTTAACTGAAGCATTTATAGAAAAAATAAGTTACCCAGTTATAATCCTAAATGAGGACAGACAAAAATACACAGAGATTAAAATTCAAGGGAGTTTAGTAAAAAACAGAAAATAGAAATTCTTGTTACACTATCCAACTGTCAATATTAACATAATCTAATCTTTCCAATTTACACAGCACTCCAACCTAACTTGTAATTATCCAATTAAATGTGAGCACAGGTTAGAGAAAACTGTTTATAATCTGAAACTAAGAGGCTAGATCACCTTTGGCATCAACCCCCAAATCCTCCCACATTACTAACAAGGATCAGTGATTCTGGGTTCTCCTATTAAACAAACATACACAGAGAAACTCATATGTCAAAAAGTAATGGGAGGGGTTGGGAATTTAGCTCAGTGGTAGAGCGCTTGCCTAGCAAGTGCAAGGCCCGGAGTTTGATTCCTACCATCCCCCGCAAAAAAGCACAGAAATCAATCTCTCTATGAAAAAGATATTTTCATTTTTCCAATTAATTATCTGCAGAGTTATTTATAATACTTAAGGTTTCTGGACTCCATTTCCTGAAATTTATAGCTTCTTCCTTAGGAATCATCCCTTGCATCTTCCTACCTCTCAGCCACTGAACAGATGACTGCTGCCAATATCACATTCAGAGATTTAAGGAAAATACCTTCAACGTGGCAAAAGTATACCTAAGAGAACTGAGCAACATGAACAGAGGTGAAGAAATGAGAGTGGGAAAACAGAAAAAATAGAGAAGTTAACATTTTAAAATAAAAATATCTTTCAAAGAATATGAACTGATTTATAATTTTTGCCTATCAAATCAGTAAATTCAAAGGGAAAGAATAGTAACAACTGGAAACAGAGTATTCTGAAGTTATTATATCCACTCTGTGAGAAATAATTATAAAAATACCGCCCAAGGGTTTGGGGATTTAACTCAGTGGTAAAGCACTTGCCTAGCAAGCTTGAGGCCCAGAGTTTGATCCACAGAAACCCCTCCTAAAAAAAATACCACCCAAGTGCCTGCTAGGAGCTAGACACTGTGTAAAGTTCTTTCTAATCAGCAAGAATTGAAAAGAAGCATGAGATGCCTACATTTTAGGAGACTGGTAATAGCTTAAACCATGAAGGACTGCTTAGAGTTCTGGAAGAAAGGTCCAAAATCCCCAAGGCATCAGTGAAAGGGTCCTCACAGAACCAATTGAGCTTGCTATTCCCATCTTTAAGAGGTCCACTAACCCAGGACCAAATGTTAGCTATTGTTTTTTTATCACTAATAGCCAGACATCAACATATTAGCTGTATAATTCACCTAAACCAGAAAAATCACTGTTTTGGAAACAGTGGGCAGCTAGTACAGATTGTGTCACACAGGTGTGATATGCTCCGTATGGTGCACACTTCTGAGCAGGCAGACGCTCCAATCTGTCCTAACAGTCTTGCCAAGGTCTTTCCAGGCTTCCTGCACTGACATATCTTGCTATAGCTCTGTCCTTCTACAACCAATATCACTCATTTATACTGATGAGGTCAAACCGCAGAAAACTTCAGACAGCACTTTTTCTTAGTCTTCTACTATTAATACAATGTATTCTCAGTCACTGCTGTTAATCAGGCATTTACGCTTAGACAGAAACCATGTGGCCACTGAAGAAAACTACCCTTACCAGAACTTCTGAAAAGATTTGCTGCCCAGTAATAAAAAGACAGAAAGGTGAGGGACAAAACAAAACTACACCATCCTACTACAACCAGAGGATGAGGCGGCAGGAGGGCCTAGAGCCTGAAAGGAAGTGGGAATCAAGATTTGAGTCTTTTTCCCAAGAATTTTCCCCTCAGAGAAACCTGCTTTGGACTTCCTCAAAGATGTTAGAGAACCTCCTCCTGTACTAGTTAGTCCTGGAGCTCTTCTGGTTGCTAGCTCTTCTCCTCTCCCATTTGATAAAAGAAAAAAAGCCCTGACACAATGACGACTGTTAGGGGCAGTTAACTTCACGTCAAGGCAGGAGAAACTGGTGCTGTTCAGGGAGGCTACTCATGATCGCACTAACTCAGAAACAACTTGTGTAAAATGACGGATTTGCTCCCACCTAAATACTCTATATGAGGGACGGCACTTGCGAAGATGGTTCTTAGACCAAAGGCACAGGGGAGATTACAGTCTAAAGGCAAAAGCCACCCTACTCCATGAGAAGAAGTGATTTGTTCTTGGCTTGTCAGTTCATGACTGGCTTGCCAAAGGGGAGCTTGCTGCAGGCCAGTGAAGTCCAATGAATAGCTTTTAGAAACATGATGTGTTGATCGTCGTGTCCACTAGGTTGAGTCTAAATACTAAACCTGAGCCACTAACCACAGAAGAGTTTACCACCCAGCTGGCTTTCTACTGGTCCTGGGCAGCTTTCCGAGCAACAGTTGCTCTTGTTCTCTCTTCTGGACCCTAATCATTTGCTATCTTGTAATCTCTTACCAATCTGGGCCCAGGTTTCTGTAAATTCTCATTTTCATTGAATTTAAATCTCCATTTCTTTGCATTCTTTTGTCTACCATCTAGGAAGATTAATTTCCTGCCTTCATTATACAGTGACTTAGAGTGCTTACCGTGTGCCGGGCACTCCATCAAGTAAATGACAGAAAATAAGCCCCAGCCCCGGGTTACCCTGATGAGAAAGCCATGCAAATTGACTAGGGCTTTATGTTTTCATGTGGAGCAGCATATCTGGTGCCCTATTTCCGACTGTCGTTCTTCGTATTCCAGCCAAGGGCACAAGTTTAAAAAAAAAAATGTTCTATCTCCATTTTCTCTCCATCTCCCCAGTTAATTCCAACCTCAAAATGGGAAAAGCAAATAATCAACAGGAATAAATGAAAATAATTTGTCTAGAGACATGATTAGTCATTGTGCTCTCTTCCTTTTTTCTTTTTGCTATTCACATCAGATGTTAATTATTTTGCAGGTTATTGTGCCAAAATCCCAGATGCCAACAAAAGAAAAAGAAAAATTATCCATGGCCTTTCCTTCCCAAGAGGAAAAACACACGGCTGAAAGAGGCAGCCCTGGTCACTATTCTGCACAGAAGCCTGGCTCTTCACCAGCCACAAAGTGGTTCTGCGGATTTTGGAAGTAGTTTGAAAGTGAAGGCCTTACTGCTACATGTATTCTATAATCTATAGTTCAAAACTACCTGCTACCATTTATATCTAGCCTCATGTACTCATAGGTGCGGCTTCTGGGAGATGACTGGGTCATGGGGGCATGATACTCACCAGTGGATTAGTCCACTGATAAGTGTATAACTAAATGTGATGTTGGGAGGCGAAGCTCAGGGAGGAAATGAGGCACGGCCTGGAACGGTGTATCACCCCCCCGCCCCGGCCTTGTTTTCCACTTCCCTGGTGCCATACCATGAATGTGCTTTTCCTCCGCTATGCCTTTCTGCCATTCTACCCCACCTTGGAACCAGCTGGCTATGGACTGAAAGAAACCTCTACAAACTGTAAGCCAAAATAAACCTTTCCTTTTTTACATTTTGGGTGTTGGGTACTGTGTCCCAGCAGCATGGGAAGTAACTAAATGTGAATGATTTAGCTCAGTGGGCAGAGTGCTTGCCTTGCAAGCACAAGGCCCTGAGTTCAATCCCCAGCACCAATTAATTAATTAATTAATTAATTAAATGTGAATTTAAAAAAATAAAGTTTAAATACTTTTCTATCAATAAAACTACTCATGCAAGTTACTTAAACTACAGCCTGCTATGGCAGATACACCCCAGGGAACCTGAAAAGTCACAGCCTTGATTATTCCCTTCCTTCAAGGGCAGACTGTGACCAGCTTCCATGCAACAGAAATGTTGCATGGGGAAGCTGAGATGTCACTCCGGTGATTACATTATGTTCCGTGGAAAAAGCGAAGAGATTTTTGCAGATGTGATTAAAATCCTTTGCCTGTCTATTTTCAGTGAATAAAAAGGGAGATCGCCTCATTAGGCCTGACCTAGTAAAGTGAGGTTTCTAACAGAGGGGCCAGAAGTTAGAGGCACCAAGTAGCAAAGATGCTGCCATGAAGTGTACCCCTCAAGGGGATGAATTTTTCCAGCAACCTAAGGGAGTCTAGATGCGGATTCCCCACTCACACTTCCAGCTGAGGACACAGCCGGGCCGACACTTGACTTTGGCCTGGTGAGACCTGAGCTGAGAACCCCAATTTCAGACCTACAGAAACAGTAAGTTAATACAGGTGCTTGTTAGAAGCATTTAAGTTTATGGTAACTTGTTACGTAGGATAAAGCACCAGGAAACATGCTTCCACTGAAACCAGGGGCAGGAAGGTTTTAGGCATTTTACATTATTCTGAGTTAGAAAAATGAATCTATTCACCTCAATCATGATGATAAATATAGGCAGATACACTTCATTCTATCACCTACACATTCACCCTGTTCTCCCTGGTTTTCTCCCTTGGGTCTGAGAGAAGCAGCATGTGTCACTTGAAAACATGGTTTGAACTGACCAAGTACCTGACCATGTTTGCAATTATTCTTCAGGTTTTAATCTTCCCAATGCCTAAGTGTTAATCTGCTGGACAAAAACTTTTATGTTGTTAAATCTCACTTTGTTCCCACTTCCTAGGAGATTATAGGTAATAAATTAAATATTACCAGAGGTAAAGTGGGAAATCAAGGTAGCCTGGCTACCCAGAAAAATCCCAGAGTCCTCATCATAATCTAAATAAAAGCCAACAATTCAATAACATGCCCTGTAGTGTCTCTTTCAACACTTTCTTATCTGCTTTATGAATTTTCTTACATGTCTACCATGGATGGGAGAGAACAAAATTCTCACTGGAATAGATTTGCTGACCACTAAAAGCTAAAAAAAACCTTTGTTCTATAGTAAGTAAATGTGGAAAAGCTGATAAATAGCTCTACCAACACTACCACCGATGGCATCAACCTCTTCTCCTGTGAAATTATCAACAGTCTATGAATCACTTCATTCCCTTAAATTTTGCCAGTTTTAACTCTAACTGAAATAGTTTACTTTGCAGGAGAGCAGCTAGAGCATTACTTGAGCCCAAACCACTAAATGTGAAAGGACAGCATAAAAGAATAAGCTTGTGCAGAGTGAGTACCATTTGTATTTGTCTCTGTATTTTCCTGAGGTTTCTAGCTTCGTGTTTTATGCACAGTAAGCCCTTGGTAGATGTTTATAAAAGTAAATTCAATATAAAAGAGCAGGTTCACATTCACTGTGAAGGAGGCCTATCACTTAATGATAACCTGCCGTTCTTCCCCATCACAGCTAACCCTCCTGCCTTGTCCCTGCTCACCTCGAGTACTGGTCCTGAAACAGGCATAATGGGGGGTACTAAAAGTAATGCACAAGAACAATTTAAAAACTGAAATGCTACATAATATCATGTACTTTCTGTATCTGTCAGTACAACAATATGCAGTCTCTGCCTCCTGAATATTTACTGGTAACATTATTAGTATCAAGCCCCTTTCTTATTTTTGAACCACAGAAGTTTTGGATTTCTAAACCAAGGCCATTTACTCAGAGGGCCACTATTTGCACACGGTGCTGCTCACTACTAAGAGGAACACAGCACAAGCAGAAAGCACTGCTACTCCGAGAATTCTTCATTTTCAATATATCCTGAACGTCACCAGTAGCATTTAGATCAAGAGACAACTATGCCTTAAGCAGGTATAGTTTCCCTTTCAGGTCTCTTAGTGTCAACCAACAACATTCTTACCTTAAAAAGTCTTAAAAATCAAAGAACTAAAAGTGCTTACCTTGCAACTATCTCTGATACACAGTATTTAAAATGCTTGCTGAAATATAAAGACACAGCACCAGGATCTGGATGGCTCTGGATAATCAGTTCGGTATGCTGACAAAACTAACAAGGAAATTCTTCTTTTCAGGGGCCAGTAAAATTTCCACCAGCTTCCCTGTCTACATATACATATATTCTAGTCACTGCTCCAGCCACCAGCTCCATGCACTAACTCCAGCACTCCCACTGTCTCACCTGTCTCACTCTCACTTCTGCATCCCACAGCTTGACAGCTGCCTCTAAGATCAGCTCTAAGCACACTGTCCTGAATCGGGAATGGTACTTCTTGCTTGCCTCCTGCACGCTGTCTTATACATCTTTATCTCCTCTAGACAGATGCCTTCCTTAGATTGCCCTCCGCGAGAAAGCTGCTTATTCTGACCTTCTTGAACATTTGTCTTCACAGCCACTCTCTTGGGTTAAGCTCTCATCAAATATCGCCTAGATTCATAATAGTCTGAGAACAGGTCACACTATCTTACTGATCTCTAATCTATCTTCCACAGTGCTGCTAAAGTGATCTTTCTAAAATAACAATCTGGTGCTTATAATTCCAGCACTCTGGGAGGATGAGGCAGGAGTACTGCAAGTTCAAGCCCAGCCTGGGCAATTTAGGGACTTAGGTGAGACTCCATCTCAAAAAATATAAAGGGATTGAGCTGTTGTAGCTCAAGGCGAAGGCCCTAGAGTAACTCCTGATAGCACAAAAAAATATATAGAATAAAATAACAGTCTGATCTTTTTATCTACAATACTGGGGATTAAACCCAGGGCCTGAGCTACATCCCCAGCCCTTTTTTATTTTTTTATTTTGAGATAGGATCAGGTTAAATTGATAAATTGCCCAGTCTAGGCTCCAACTTTTGATCCTCCTGCCTCAGCCTCCCAGAGCACTGGGATTACAGGCATGTGCCACCACACCCTGCCTGTCCTCACTTATACTGTGTGATACTGTAAGATCTTATCACACTTAACCATAACTACTTATTCTTTTCCTATCTTTTCCCCTAACCTACAAGCTGCATTAAAGGAGGTGCCACATCTGTTTTGCTTATCACTGTCACCAGGACCTAGCACAGTATGTGCACATAGTAGGCACTCAATAAATATTTGAGTGACTGGCTAAATAACAGTAGTAGCAATAATGACTCCTAAAACTTATTCAGCACATACTGTGTGCTAGGCCCAGTTCTAAATGCCTTACATGTATTGATTCATTTAATCCTCATAATAATCCTATACGATAACTATTCTACATGTTTAACATGTCCAAGGTTACATAGCCATTAAATATGATTTAGGAGCTGACTCCAGACAGGGAATTCTAGAGCTAAGGTTCTTAGCTACACATCCCTACTGCCTCTCCTTTACGTATGACTCAGCTCAAATGTCACCTTCTGCAGGAACCTTGCCATACTACCCAGTCTGAGTTAGATGTTTTTCTTCTGCATCTGATGACACTCCAAATACACCTTCATCATGGCATTTCTCATGCTACTACATGAGGTGGTGTCTGTTTGTATTGTCCCATGAGCTTCTTGACCACAGGGGACTTTGACTGAACCTTATTTTCCTCTGTATTTTTGGTGCCTACCACAGAGTAAATACTAAAATAACTTTTACAGATGGATGGGTGAGTGGTCGGATGGATGGATGGATGGATGGATGGATGGATGGATGGATGGATGAGTAGATGGATGGATGGATAGATACATGGATGGATGGACGGATGGATGAATGGATGGATGGATGGATGGATGGACAGATGGATGATGGATGATGGATGATGGATGGATGGCCTGAGTTGGAGCACAAGCATTCATTTTCAATTAATCCAGCAGGTGGCAGAAGAAGACAATAGCTGAACAGAGACTGTGCTGCCTTACCTTTCACACCAGTCACTTTCTTCATGATGGTTTCCTGACCTTGGCACAAGGTCACCGTCACTGCAGCTCCAGGTATACCAAAGCCCCAGATCACTGCCCCAGCAGGTTCCTTCTGCAGCACCATATAATTATCAATGTATGATGCAAAGCGAAAACCAATACCTAAAAAATTTAACAAACACTTAGGGAAGCAGCATTAGGGAGATTTGTTACCGACTGATCTGGTGAAACAGCAAGGAACATATAGTCTTTATACAAAAGAATTTGAGTATACTCAATCCTTTTAATCTTCTCAAACTAGACTCTATTCCTCCTAATTAGATGAGCAACATAACAAGAATAGATCCCAACAATATGCCTCATAGGACAAGATGACCACTAAGGAAAATTCCAACAACCAGGAGCAAACAATGTACCACCTTGGCCTTCTTCCTTCACCTTCACAGCTCTTGATCTTTCTTTGTTCTCAAACTTGCCCTCAGGACTTGACTTTCTCCCCCTCAAAATCACTAAAATGCACATTTCATGCACCCCACAGATGGTGTTTATGTGAAAAATAAACCACTTCCCTCCCCAATTTTCCATTACCACACCCACTCCCAGTAGCTAGAAATAAAGAGATATGCCTCCTTCAACAAAGCTACTCTACTATTTCCCCCCTCTTATCGCTGTCCTTCCATTCTACCAATGCTAATTTCTTTCAAATAATTCCCTTTATTTTGGTTTTTTGATGACCAATGTACTACACTTATGACAAGTCTGCTTCCTTCGCAGGTAAATACAGATAAATCAAGACAGGAAAATAAGGTCAATGAAAGGTCAAAAGTCTAACTAAAGATCTTTTATCACAATTACATCTGTTTCACAAGCTAAATTACACAAAAAGAAAAAAGGAAGCACACTTGAAACTGTGCATTTTATTCTAAAGACTCACTAACAAGACTGAATAAGAACTCACTTTAACAAGATGATTCCTATTTTTAACTTCCAGTCTACACTGAAGTATTTTTTTTAATAACAAGCATCAATCTAAGTGATGCCTGTGAGCTTATCAAAACTTAACAAAAAAATAATAAAACTTATGTCCAGATTTGTCTAAATAAAACAGACTCCAAGAAAATCCCTAAAAGAAAATAATTCACAAAATCACATGTATTTTTTAAGGGTTTTAAGCTAAAATGATGGGCAGGAAAGACAATTAGAATTAACAAGGCTGACATTTTCCTCCCTGGAAGCTACAAATGAGGACAGGCCCCTTAGGCTATATTTAACAGTGCAGTATAGTTAATGGGGTCTCCTCCACAAGCTCCGTGGCCTATTTAGACTGCTCTGTGAATAACAGCCCAGACCCTAAAACTGCCCAGCTCTCTTCTCCCAGGTCCACCAGGCTGGAAGTACATACCATGAGCAAAATACTCTATGGAGAGACCACAACAGCCCAGAATTGCATAAGCAGGTTGGCAGCCTGCTGGGAGAAGTGGGAGGCACATGTGTGGGAGGGCCCTGTCTTGGGTAGGTGCTTCACATGGAACAAAATAAGACATAAATAAGAGCTCAGCAAAGAGAAGGTGAAAGTGGAGCGATGGGGAGAAGAACTGGCTGCTGCTTGCCTATTTGTTTGTGCAGTCAGTAGCCCATAGGCTGAGGAAATATCTTTTCAAACCAATGTATGTTCACCAACACATACTTACTGAGTCTCTGTGTATGGTTTTATGCTGGTCTAAAGAATTTCAGAGGTGGAAAAGATCTTTATAATCATGGTGTAATCACATTAATTATTGATCAAGAAGCATAATCATATTACTAATCAACACAGACCAAGACCTAAGCTTGCATGTTCATTTATTACAGCAAATATTTATTGATGTATACTATGTGGGCACTATTTTAAGCATTAGAGAAATAACAGTGATAGAGGAAAAAAAAACAGAAAAATAACAATAGATAAAAATTTTTGCCAGCAGGGTGTTTACATTCTTCTACAGAGCTTTACTATGGCAGGCACAATGCTAAAGATGCTGCAAACACTAGACTTCGACTGGCCTCAAATCACATGGTGGTTTATAACAGGGTTAGAAACCAGTCACCTGATTCTAAAATTACTCTAAATTCCACTTTGCTGTGGTTAGATGATGATGATGATAAGTCAAGGAAAAATCATATTCCCTGTCCTTAAAAAAGCTCAAATTCCAACCCGATTAGACAGTGGAATATTACCAAGGAATTGAGCAATGGACAAAAAATATGAAAGAGCAAGACTGTTAATTGCTTGGGTCAGACACAAGGCAATACTGGAAGTTCCAACACTGGAACTATTTTTTTTAAGTCTTCAATTTTCTCCTTTGGGGTTGGAACAGAAATATAAGTCATTACAAATGGACCAACAGAATTAGGATAGTGGTTACCTCCAGTGGGGACTGGCAGACTCATTGAGAGGCAGTCCACTGCAGTATCAACAAAACTCAGTGTCACAGTGCTCAAACTGGGTGGTGAGCTCATGGGTCACTCCACTGTCTCATTGTTACATGTAGTTTTCTACACCTCAAACATCACATGATAAACAGGGGTGAAGGGGCAGTGGTGGCTTAAATAAAAGATGTCAAGATATGCAACCAAGTAAGAAGGGAAATTTAGAGCATGGAAAAATGAATGAGAAGTATAGTCAGAGTTAATGGAGCTGATTGAGCGAAATGACCCAAAGGAGGAAATAAAATGCTGATATTAAAGTTAATAACTGTTAACAGAAAATCTAATAAAATAATGGCCCTATTCTCTTCTTTATCTTCCCCTCACCTCATATAATGGAATCCCGAAGGTCGATGAGTGGGGTTGAGAGGCAATGACAAGCAGAGTGCTACTAGTTTGCACTTTTGTCGAACTCCTAAAAGACACACTTGTGGGCTGCTGTTTGACTGAATCTGGTATTTTACAAGTGCTTAAGTAGAATAGCAGTCATGCCGCTCTCCCTCCTCAACTTTTGTTTCTTAACAAGGATCTTTAGGTTCCACTCTTGGAGTGGTTTGAAGAAAAGGGTGGGGAGAGTTCAGCATTATCACTTTACTTTGCATTAACAGGCAGATTCCTTCCTCCGGCCTCTCTGCTCTCACCCAGGGTCCAGCTCCGGGTACTCAGGTGACAGCCTCTGACCCGCACAATCGCCAGTGTGAGTCTGCCTCCCCCTCCCCCAGTGCCACGCACTAATAGTACCCCACCACCACTGTCTCAGGCAGCTCCAGAAAGCCAAGCTGAGCCTTAAATTATTCTGAGCTAGTGAGGGAGCTGTATTTCTTAGCCCTAATAACCACTTAATCCAGTAAAATGTAATTCCCCAAAGAAACCTAGCCTGAAGCAAACCCTCCCCGAGGGCACCACTGAGGGGGCAGCAGCTGAAATGTTTTGGATGACTCAGACACCTGTTTCCAAATATTATCTAACTAGCTTCGCCCCCTTCCCTCCGAGCTCCCCTGAGGCCCTCGGTCGGGTGGTCTGCGCCTCCCCACTCAGATCAACGGACTCTCCCTCTGCCCCTGGCCTGGAGAAAGCGAGGCGCGGGGCTCGGGCCCTGCAGACAGCCGCGCGCCCGGCCTGCTCAGAGGCTTCGTCCCCGACCTTGAGAGGGGCAGCGAGTCGGGAGCCCGACGAGGACGCTGGACTTCGGAGCCGGCAGTGGCTGGGGGGCCGGGGTATGGCAGGGCGGATCCGCCTCACCTGCGCTTCTGCCTGCCCACAGGATAAAAGGCAGGACCAACCCAAACACAGAGCCCGCGATGCCCATGCTTCCGTAGGGCGGTCGCCGAAGCCTGGACTCCGGAAAAGTGCCTGGAGGGGGCGGGGGCTATGGGGTGTGGGCGGGGTCTCTGGGTGGGGCGGGGCCAGGGACGCCGACCCCGCCCTCTCTCGGACTCAGTCCGCGAAACCTACCGCGGCCGCAGGGTGAGGAGCCTTTCTCTCCTTCTCGGCCGCCGTAGTTTTAAAAAAAAAAAAAACGGTTACCCAGCAACTAGAAAAAACAACTCCAACCCTCGGCGCAAGCTGGTAAAGAAAGAAGAGGTAAGGCAGTTCCCCCTCCTTCCTCTCCAACACCGAGACCCCGCCTTTTCCGTTTATTTCTCGTATTCTTTCAGCGTCCCCAACACACCTGAGACCTTAGAGGGAGACTGAGAGCCAAGGCAGCCCCTTCGTCCAGAGTCCGAAATCCTTGACCTGTCTTCCCCTCCCTCCGCCCTTGCTCCCCAGCTCGGTTCAGGGTCTCACCAGTCCTTTTCACACCCCTAAAATGATGCCGTACCTAAAAAGAAAGAAAGGGAGAAAGGGAGAGAACCTCCACAGATTGGGCCTCGTTGAACACTCTTATGGCCCAACCTGGACGCCCGGCATCGCTCCCCTGCGTTGGGCATGGACACGCACACTGCACACTTCGTACCATCACAACAGCCCCCCCCCCCAGTGTTCTTTTAATACTTAGGAGGCCAACCTACTGCCTGACATTTACCCTTAATCTAATCCTTGTGTCCCCAGACAGGAGGAGAAGGTCTGGGCAAGACCATACCAGAAAATGGAAAAATTTCACAAGTTTGGAGGCTGGAATTTCAAAATCATGACATTCTTCCCCTCCTCAACCCCATTCCAGAGTGCAAAGGTTCTTCAAGGCACATAGCTCCCACTTCAGAAGTAGGAGCTGAGAAAAAGATTGTGAAATTTATGCAACAACTTAGAATAATCTCTAGACCCAGGACTAGTTCCTACTAGTAAAATTATTTCAGACCTTAAACAGCGTCTTCTGAGCAATCAATAATAAATTTAATTAAACTTACATTTTAACAGTCATTCACACTAGATGCTTTTGGGATAGCAAAAACTCGCCTGAGCTTTTCAGGACAAGAAGATAGAAAAAATACTGAGTGGCATAGTGAAACATTCTAGTCTTATAATTTTTAGAAAATTATTTAGCCAGTTGAATGGGTCTATGTTTGTGATATTCCAATTCACGATGAAGAAGTCAAAATGCTCAGGAATAAATGGATGGATGGACTTGGATTCTGTTGGGAAGAAAAAGAATTAAAGTCCAGAAAATGTGGGCCTCAGAAATAATTTGTTGTCATAACTGTGATTATATAACTAAAATCAGATAAACTTAGTACTCTTTAATGAATCTCTAGGTACCATAGGCAATTCTTCCCAAGGAGATGTCGATTCCATTCTCCAACACCTACCTCCGAATTCCACAAGGATTTGGGAATCTTCTTGAAGGGCTCACACGTGAGATTCTAAGGGAGCAACCGGACAATATTCCAGCTTTTGCAGCAGCATATTTTAAGAACCTTCTCGAGAAAAGAGAGAGTAAGATTTTTTTAAATAAGAGACTGAGTATTTGGTTATGGCAAAACTTAAGACCATGTCCATTCCACAGAAAGCCTTTATAAAACAGGTAGCTTCAAATAACAGATTATTGCTATATGAAACGGTATGTGGCTCTTTGACAGTTTCTCTTAAATTAGCTTCACATTATTCAATATTACTAGTTTATTCTCTTGACCCCCCTTCATTGTATTTCTTATGATACAGTGTGGAAGGGAACTGAAAAAAATCATACACTTTGCACTTTTGTTCTTATGCATCCCCAATAGTTGACTGTCTATTCTTTCTGAGAGGATAATTTGCAGTTTTCTTTAAATTTTGATTCTTCTCATTTGAAAGTATTATAAGTGTTATAAAAATAATTCAACACTCCTTAGATAAAATAAATTGGTATTCACTGGGGTATATGAAACTGTTCTTCAATAAAGCACAGCAAAAAACTGCTTTGAAAAGTGAACTGCCAGCTTGGGAAAGTAATTTATATTCCTTATTATTCTCAAAGTCCCATCTTACACAGAAACTAAGATCCATGCTAACAGTAACTCTTTGGTTGAGAGCCAGAGCAAAGTTCTTTCACCTCCATAACTAAAAATTTTCAAATCCCCAATCTAGAAAGTTCATGCTATCAGTACTGACCCAGCGTCAAAATGGGAATTACTAGTTTTATATTTGTTCTAAAAAACTATTCTTGACTAGAACACCCATATTTGTATAGGCCGATGTTATCATTTCTTTTGTTTATAATATTCCAACAGAGTGGTGAAGGTAACCAGAAATAGCCACAGGCAAACAGACATTCCATTATAAACCATTTCACAGAGGGAGGAAACCTAGCACAAAGCCAGAATTAAAACAACACCCATACACCCTGCCCAGCTCCATCCCATTGTCCTGCCCTTGCAGAGCTCAAAATCTCTGCCCATTTCCTATTACTGGTCTTTTTCATATCCATGCAGGGTGTATATTTGTTGCATAATATGAAACTTTAATCTTTGCCAAAATCATTTGATAAACATTATTTAGGAGGAAAAAGTTATTAAGCTAAATCTCTTGGGAAAAGAGGTGAGTTGTCATCAACATTACCTTAATTTTGTTATGACATTAACTGCAAATCCATGCAGTAAAAAGTCTTTAGTCATTTGTTTAAATTTAGAATTCAGACACATCCCATTACAGAAACATTTGAGTCACTGTTACCGGATCACAGTTATAAAAGCAATTAATGATTCAGATTAATAGCCTCAGAATGCTAGCTCTATAACTAATAAACAGTGGGTAAAACCATTTGAAAAAATTTCAAACACTACTCCCACTTCCATCCATATCAACCAAAGGTGAATTATCCAAGAGTCAGAATTTAATCTCTTCAAAAAGGCAAAAGAAATCATTATGCATTTCTAGCCCAGTCTCTCTGCAATGCAAGAATTCCCTTGCCATCATTCTTCATAGATGGTGATTCTTCTTGTATTTTATTTTTGTAACAGGAAAGAGTATACAGTATTATGATACAAATGGTATCAAATCACTAAGGGAAAATGGACTTCTTAAATTATATTGAGATAAAGATGATAAAAGATAAAATTGGATCTGTTTCTTTTTTTAGATCAATTTCTTGTATCATATGTTAGGATAAATTCCAAATTGGTTGAGGATTTTTAAAAAGAAACTGTACAACTACTAGAAGAAAATATGGATGAATTATTTTCTAACATAAAACAAGAAAAAATTTGCTAGCTAAGTTGCTTGAATTACTTCAAAACTCCAAATGCAATTAGGGAACAGATTGATAGAATTGACAACCTAAAAGTAAACTTTTACATGACAAAAAGTACCATAAGGAAAATGAAAATACAAATGACAAGCTGAGAAAAAATATTTACAATTTCTATCCCTGTGTGTTAATAAACCTAATAAATAAAGAATTGTAAAAACAACATGTTACATATACTTATAACAACCCTATAGGAAAAATGGATAAGAGCTATGAGCAAATAGAGCAGACAAAAATAAATACAAATGGCCTTTACCATGAAAATCTACTCAAAACTTAGACATAATAACAGAAGTCCAAATCAAAGCTACACTGAGCAGCCAACAACCACCTGGCACCATACTGGCAAAAAGCTGAAATTTTGCTGACATAACCTGTAGGCAAGACTGAAGGAAATAAGTACACATATACATTACAGGTGGAGATGCAAAATGGTACAACTTCAAGAAGCATTCAGCAGTATCCAACAAAATTATATATGTATTTAACCTTTTCATTGTATCATTGTTTGTTGAAACAACCCAAATATTTATAATAGGGATTTGGGGTTTTGTTTTTGCAGTGTTGGGGATGGAACCCAGAGCCTTATGCTAGCCAAGCACTGTAAAACTGAGCTACAGCCACAACTCCTGTAAGAGGGAACTGATTTAATAAACTAAGACTATATCCATACAATGAAATAATATACAACTGTCAAAAAAAATGAGGATGTCCCCAGCTCCCCCTCCCCTGACAAAAAAAAAAGAAAGAGGAAAATTTCTAGATAATGTTAGGGAATGATCTTCAGGAATCAGTGAAAAAAGATGGAAGGAAGTGGATTTAGTATGATACCATTTATTTAACAAAGGAAGTTGATATGAATACATAATGACTTATATTTTGAAATGTAAGAATAAATCTTTTTTAAAATTAATATTTTTCTCCAGAGAAGAGGGGACAGGATAGAATATATCTTGAATTTGGGTTCATTAATGTTCAGCACAGTTATAAAATTAAAAATTGTTAAACAGTTCCTAAAATTTAAAAGCAAAGAGAAACAAATGAACTACTATTGAGTGCATAACATAAAAACACAGAAAAGAATTATTTCAAGTGACGCTATAACACAATAATTTGACTATATATCCGTGATGGATATATCCTAAAAGCAAAGGAGCTTTAAAAAACCTTAAACCTTTTCAGTAATTTCACTGTTAATACAGTCATATTATACCAGAGTGCTGTAGTTTGGATCTGGAAGGTCCCACAGAGGCCCAAGTGTGGCTCTACTGGGAGGTAGTGGAGCCTTTAGGAGGTGGTGATTAGTGGGAGATTTCTTACATCACTGGAGGTGTGCTCTTGAAAGGTCCTGCAGGACACCGTCTCTTCCTTTTCTTTTGAACTCAGCCATAAAGTCAACAGGCCTCCCCACCACACACTTCTGCCTCACTGTACTATGTAGTCACAGGCCCAAACAACAGGGCCAATCGGTCGTGGACTGAAACTTCCAAAACTGTAAGCCATAATAATCCTTTCCTCTTTTTAAATGATTTACCTCATGTACTTGTTCCAGTAATGGAGAGCTAATAAACACAGTTATCCTAAAAATTATTTTTTATATATTGTAAAGTAACTATGCTAGGGTTATTAAGAATAAGATTTTTGGTGCAGGAAAAGTGATGTTCAATTATAAAAATGAAAGAGGTTAAGAAAATTCTGTAATCCTAAATTTGAATTGAAAAAATATCCACGTGACCTTATAATATGTTTTCTCTTAAAAACTGAAAGTAGTTTATAGTTCCATACATTAAAAAGGCTTCAAAACAATGACCAACCCAATACCAGTGGACACCTCAACACAAGATTGTCATGTCGTTTTCTAGGAACCAGAGTGTCTTGTAGTACTAGCTAATGCCAAAATATATATATGGTTATATAATGAAGCTGACTGTCTTGTTATACCGGATAACAAGCAGATTCTCGAAGATTACTAGGGTAGTTTGCAAAGGACTTAGGAAGAATCTGAGCTCCTGAGTAAGCTGGCACTCACCAAATTTTGCACAATCAGATCATCAATAAAAATAATAAATATGATACATTGGAATTTATCCAGTTTGTTAAATACTCATGAACTTATTATGCTGTGAACAAACAAAACTCACCACTCACTGATCACTGTGAGAGGGTTCTAGGGAACCAACTAATTGTTCTGAAAACTGACAAAAGAATCAAACCTTTAACCTTTCTCTGCTGTAAGAGTGGTGTTTCAGGGTAACTGTACAGTTGATGAGGCCAACTATCTTCTTTATTCAGTCCTCCAGAAACAAACGAGTAATGATTGAGTTACAATATTACCATTATGCAACCATTCCCTAAATGAATTATCTGATGATCATTATAAGACAGAAAACCAGATATTATTAATCACCTGACAGCATTACACAGCACTATCAGTCAAGAGTTCTTGCCCCCCGCCAAAAATCAAAACTGAATCATATCAAACCTATAAGCCTAAATACCGATCTATAAAAATTCAAAGGCAAAAGATCTTCTTAAAAGTCACCATGGAGATTGGGTTAGAAATATATAAACTGTGGAAAATTCCAAAGGAAAAATGACCCAGATTTATCGACAAATAAAGTGCAAGAGAAAATGAGGCGAGGGGATCGGGGCTTTCCATTAAATGCAATTTAAGACACCTAACAACAAAAGACTGTGTGCCTATTTGAAGTAGGTCTAATTTGAATCAAAATATAAATAAGTATATTAGACAGTGGGGAAATTTGGACAGTTGGTGATATTAAAGAAATAGTACATTTAGGTATGATATTCGTGTGGTGGTTATATTTTAAAAGGGTATATCTTAGAAATACATAATGAAATAAATATTTGTAGATAAAATAATAGGATTCTTGGGATTGGCTTGAAAATAATCAGAAGAAAGTGTGGGAAATAACCAGGAGAAAAGGGTATAGATAAAAATAAAATAAATCATGGGTCGATAATTGTTGAATCCAGGTAGTGTAAACATAGAGGTTTGATACTATCTCTCTACTCTCTAAGTTAGAAATTTTCCATAATGAAGAGTTATGGAAAACAGTTATGAAAAAAGCATTTGTTTTTATACACTTGTCTGAATTTACTGGTACATATTTATAAGTGTCTCTACTTAAATGTTGACATTTGTTCTCTTTCCTGTTTTGTTATAAATTCTATGAAAGAAGAAATTATGTTTTCTAGTGCTTTTGTAAGTTTTTGCAAGGATCACCAATGTCTAATTGTTGGTCCTCACATATTAGTGATCACTGGTTATTGTCTGTAGTACTTAGTTATGAACAATGTCATTAAGAGGTTTTGGCTCTATAATTATTTATGCTTAGAGCTTCTCATGTAAGAGAAACCTTGCTATATTTAAGCTCTTGTGTCTGACTCATTTCACGTAACATTATGGTCTGAAGGTGCATCCATTGTCCTACAGATGACTCAAATTTGTCCTTCTTTATGACAGAGTTGTATTCCATTGTGTGTATATGCCACATTTGCTTAGCCATTCATCTTTTGACGGACATATAAGCCAACTTTTACCTATCAATAAAGAACCTGTAATTTGAAACAAGAAACTCATTTTGTGTTACTACTTTAGATTTATTTTAATGAGCTCAAAATAAGTCTGAAATTATTATATTTTTATGTTTAGAAACCAACTTTGATCCAGCAGAATGGGGGGCTAAGATAGAGGACCACTTCTATAACAACCATGCATTCAAGGTATAGTTTTGTGAAGTTACTGGATTTGGCTATTTCTTCTATATTCAAAATAGTAAATTATTAGAATCTCCTTCAAATTGTGAGAATTATATAAGGTATTGCAAATAACTTCTTAACATTTTTTAATTATGCTTTTTCTGATGAGAAATTCTCTAAACTATCTGAATAAAGTACAGATAGTTTAAATTTAAAGATGATCAACAGGAAGAAGGTGCTTCACAGTTATAGAATCATCACTGCATTTTTTATTTTTCAAATGCTTAGCAAGATCAGACACTCAACAAATACCTTTTTGAATGAATCAATGAATGATATTTTATTAAAAAGCAGTATTAGTAGCTGGCTGTGGTCACACATGCCCATAATCCCAGCACTTTGGGAGACCAAGGCAGGACGATCCCAAGTTCCAGCCCAGCCCAGGCAGCTTAGTGACTTAGGGAGACCTTGTCGCAAAATAAAAAGTAAGAAGGACTAGAGATGTAGCTCAGGGTGAAGGCTCTAGGTTCTATGTCCAGTACTGAAAAAATGAATAAATAAACACCATTAGTCCAATTATTTCATTATCATGTTACATTATCATTGACATGTTACAAAAGGCTAGTTAGAATTAGGAATGGTATAGTTTTCTCTATAAACCTAGTCTCTCAGGAGACTGATCCTATCTATCATTAGCAGTGTCTTCAAAGATAACCTTTCTCAAACAAGGTTCCTCAAAAAAAAGAAAAAAAAAGTGAGCTCTAAATGAAAGGTGCCCATTGTATGTGGGGAATCAGTATCTTGCCTTTGCACCTAGCATGGTTCCAGGCTTGTACCATCCTTGGGAGAAACGAGAAAACTGCTGCTCAGAGCATTCTCTGTGCTCTGCGGTTCCGGTGAGGAAGACTGTGTGGGGCTAGTGCCAGTGGCCTGGGCTGGGATCTTGGAAGTTCAGAGGCTCAGTCCCTACCCACATCTACAAGTCTGAAGCCAAATCTTAACAAGGTCCCCAAAGTAAATTGTAGGTACATTAACATTTGAGAACACTAACTGTGCACAGTGACATGCATCTGTGTTACAAGTTACTTAGGGGGCTGAGGCAGCAGGATTTCTTAAGGCTAGCCTGGACAACATCATGAGACTCTGCCTCAAACAACAGCAGAAGAAAATAATAATAAAAATGGAGAAAGCTTCTATACAACTGATACAATGCCGTTAACCTTAAGACACTGGCTTTTAATTACTTAGAATTGAAAGGAATTAACACAGTTCAGGTTTTGATGTTCTCCAGCAGATTTGGGGAATGTCCTGGAGAAGTAGCTTTCAATTAAATTATTCCATGGGTTCAAAAATGAAGTTCTGGGCTGGGGATTTAGCTCAAGAGGTAGAGTGCTTGCCTTGCAAGTGCAAGGTCCTGAGTGCAATCCCCAGCACCAAAAAAAAAAAAAAAAAAAAAAACCAAACCAGAGAAAGAACTAGAAAAGTGAAGTTCCATCTGTCTGCACATGAATATATGGGGGTATTCTATTTATTTCTATTTTACTAGATTCTCTGTGCTCATATTTTATTTGTATTCATATTTCATTGAAATCAAAGGGATAATGTTGAAGAACATTATATCCTTGTGCTAAACAGCAATTTTAAGGCATTTTTCTTTTCTTTTGAATTCTAGAGGCTTTAAGGGGCTCACTTACATGTCCTTAAATTTCTGTTTTATGGGTTAAAGAATCTCTTCCCAGAGGTGGGAATTAGCAGTGCCTCTATTTTGGAGGAGAACTTCAATAGCTATATCAAAATTGGCAGAGCTGGTTTTTTTTTTTTTTTTTGGTTTCTTTTTATATATAAATCATTCTCCACAGCAAAACTTACTTCCTTCATTTTTAATCCATAAGCTTCATTAAAAAGTCAATTTAACTTCAAACTATGGAACACGATGGCATGTATGTATGACTATTTTAGAAATTACTGGTACTTCATTTTTATACTTTCTTCAGAATTCATTACCACATCTAATCAACTTTATTAGGAAACAATTGTTTGTTTTTAAAACAAACAAAATACACATTTCAAAGGCAGAGGAGCAAACATTATTACCAACTCCTACATCTTTGATATTTGTTACTACATATTCCCTTAAGCATTTTCACTTTTTTCTTCTTCTTCTGAAGTATTTTCCTTGTTACAAGATAAATACATATTTAACTCTCCCTACTTCTTAGTAACTTAATTTCTAATCACACTTAAACAGTTTGATATTAGCCTTTGCTATTTTGAAAACACTGCCTATTTGACCCTCTCCCTTTCCTCTAGGAACAAGAAATATGTGAGAAACATGATCCTCTGCGAGAAAAATACAAGACGTCTGTGAAAGTAATACTTTTCATATATTACTGCATTTCTACAAAGACAGTATCACTGTTCAAAATTGTACTCCAAATATGAGTCAATCTATTATCTATATTGTTAAAATTATGATTTTGCTTTTAACATCAATAATAAACTAAGAGGTAGATCATTTTCAGCCATGCTACTTATAAAGGAAAACTCATTCTTTCCATTAAAAATAAAATCTTAGGATTAGGGATTTAGTTCAGTGGTTCAGAGCACACCTAGCGAGCACAAGATCCTGAGTTCAATCTCCAGCACCAAAATAAAGGAAAATGTAAAAAGTGCATATAAGTAAAATCTTATTTTTGAAGATTATCAATGGATAGGAAATCTCCTGATGGGAACAGCAGACAGAAGAACTTACAGCTCCAGTCTTGATCTTTCAGATTCATCTTCTACTTAGGGAATTTCTCACTAATTGTTACCTATCACTAGCACAATGACAGAAGTTCAGAGGTAACAAAAGGAAATCCAAAGAGAATTTCATAGAGCCAGATAAAATGTGTTTGCACCATGTGGCTTAGTCATCTTCCGTGCATACCCTTGTACAAGTACGCTTACCCACCTGACAGCCCACATCCCAGCTGCTGAGGCGTGCCCAGGCCCATGCCCAAAGGTACCCTTCTGTATTCAGTAATGTGTGAAAGCCAGCATTCAGGAGATGATTGTGCATCACTCTACCCAACTCCATATTCAGTGATATCCTTTTTTTTTTTTTTTTTTGCACTGGGAATTGAACTCAGGGCCTTCCTCTTGCTAGGCAAGCACTCTAACCATTGAGCTAAATCCCCAGCAAGTGATATCATTTTAGTAGTTTGAAATCAGCCAGTTGGGAATATTAAGACTGTGACAAACACTACAGATCAGGGCTTGGTTTTTGTTTGTTTTTGCTGGAGCACCCAATGTTAAAGCACTAGCACACTACTGCCTATACTCTTCATAGTCCAGACTCAGGAGGACCCAGCCAAGGAGGAAAGAAGTCACTTCCTACAATGTCAAAAGCCAAACTTCTGAGTTTCTTTTCATGTTCTAATATCCCAGCTTGTTACCCAATGATTGACACATAAAATGGACATACCCCTCAAGGAACACCTTACTTCCCACCCAATGAGGCACAGCTTTTCCCTATAATGTTTACAAGTTATTCCAGAATTGTAGCAACACAACTTAATAAGCCTAACATTGGCATCAGATGCAGTGGGATCAAAGAAGATGGAAAGGGTTTCATTTCCTTACATCTTTTATAGGTGCCTTTACATAGGTTTTCATGAGTTTGACTTGAGATTTCATTGAATTCCAACTTGAGAATAATTTGCTTGCTCAATTGAGGCCATTATCTCAGAGGACTTTATACCATTCTGTTTGCATTTAAAAGTTTAAAAGCCCAATTTGTGGAGACATATTAAAGACTGTCATTGTTTGTTATAGGATTGTAATGGGGGAAGGTTGAACAACCCAAAGGTTCATCAATGGGATATTTGAGTGCATAGATCAAAGTATGTCAGTACAGTGAAATGCAATGTTGTCATAAAAAAGAATGGGCAGAATTATATAACAAATAATAACAGAAAAATAAAACCAAGATAATTTTTTTAAATTTTCATTTTAGTGGTACATTTTAGATACATATAACATTCATCATAGGGAATTTGTACCTGTACATGATAGATCTTGCTGCTGCTTTTTTTCCCACAATATATTGTTACACTGGAAAAAATAGTTGCACAACCAGTGATCTCATTTTTAAAATAAAAACATTCATATGAATATATTTGGATAAGTAGAAATTTGGGAAAATATATACACATATATACATGTATGTGTGTGTGTATATGTACACTCAACGTATAATAATGGTTTCCTCTTCAGAGAAGAATTTGGGAAGGTGGAGAAAACTTTTTACTGCAAGTGAAATTTAATTTTTTAGATGTGTATATCATTTTTATAGTTTGAGAAGATATATTAAGAGCCATATAGGGGTTGGGGATTTACTTCAAGTGGTAGAGTGCTTGCCTAGCAAGCAAAAGACCCTGAGTTTGATCCCCACCATCATCACCCCCACAAAAAAAGAGTCATATATCTGTTCAATTATACATTGAGGATCCATGCATTTTGCTATCTGTAAATCATATCTATTCCTTTAAAAATAAGGACAAGAAAAATAATAGCTATATGCCAAAGTTCAATCAACCATGTTAAGGCTTACATTACTGAAGTAAATGAATTTCTCTTTGACATTCCACTATTAAGTGTATGATTTTGATTAGCCAATCATTTAGAAATTAAAACATTAACATTTTAATCTGTCTTCTGTAATCATAATTACTTCAAAACACCTCATTTACTAATCTCCTTAACATTTTTACCATGCTTCAAGGAATCTTACTTATTCTGCACTCCTCCAAAAAATGTTATTGCTCAGGAAATTGTTAAATAGGAACTATTTTGGACCAAAAGAAAAGAAGTTGACAATGCTCTTTTATTGCAGAGACATATTAAAGACTGTCAAAACAAAGTGCCTGCTATTTTGGCATTTGCCATTTGGTACATATACAGTGTGACAGTATATTAAATTCCCCAGGAAGCAACAGGTATCAAATAGTTGCTTAAATCCCTAAATCGATTAAATTTTTGCATATATTTTTATGGTGTCAAAAATATGGGTTGTTTAAGGAGTCTTTTACTTTTTCTCCTTTTGATGAAGGATGCTTCTGGGGAAAATAAAGAGAAGGTTGCTGCTATCAAAATCCAAGCAGCCTTCCGGGGACACCTGGCCAGAGAAGAGGTAAAGAGAATGAAATCACAGAAAGCTGAAAAGAACAAAGAAGAAAATGTGTGAAGACACTGGTTTTACCCCCAGAAAACATGAAAAAAATAATCCACATCCATCGAGCTTGTGTGATTGTCGTTTTTTCCTTAGTAAGAGAGATTTGATGTCGTGAAATAACATTGGCTGCTGTTGTGAAAATCTGCTGAGCATTTGTTTAATAAACATGCCATTGAAACATACCACTTAAAAGATTTCTCTGAGATTATGAGGATTGTTTCTACTTGTCCCAGGTCTATGGATGGATACCTTTGGGTTAGGCCATCAAACTGGAGAGGTTATATGGTCTGACCATTATCTAATGAATAAATCCTCTGCATCACATCTCTGAAAAATGGTTCTTTAGCTCCTGTTTCACTCTAGTGATAAAGAATTTCACTGCCTTTCAAAGATAGTCTAATTTGTATGTGTGGGTTGGGTGCTGGCAGTTAAACCCAGAGCCTTCAGCATGTTAGGCAAGCAGCCTATTACCAAGCCACATGCTACGCCCCTAATTTTTGAATACATTAGATTATTAGAAAGATAAGTAAAAAGTCTGCCTCCTTTCAAGTTTTGCATATTGGTTTTCATTTGTCATGCACGTATTTAATCATTTATTGAAAATGTAGTGAGTACTGTTCATGTGCTAGGATTTAGTAGTAGTTCTACTTTTATTCATGTAGCTTATAGTTTTTATTATCTTACTCTCCAAAACCATACAGAACAAAAGTAGTAAAATCACACTAGAAAATAACAAAAGCTATCATAACAATCCTTCTTGTTCATCAAACTTTTCCTGTTATGGCTTTTATCTAGATATCCCCCAAAAGCCTCATGTGCTCATAGGTGGGGCTTTTGGGAAGTGGTTGGATCATGGGTATGTGATACTGAATTAGGGGTGTGATAACTGGATTACTCCCCTCATTTGGTTTACCATGGTTCTGGGTATGGATAATGGGAAGGCCCACCCTGGGCATGGGTGGCACCAACCATTAGGCTTGTAGCCTGAATGGAATAAAAAGAGAAAGGAAGGCTCACTGCTTCCCGCCTCCTGCCTGCATGCCATGGACTGTTTCTCCTCTGCATGCCCCTCTGCCATGCTGCCCTGCCTTGGAGCCAGCCGACTATGGGCTGAAACCTCTACAAGGTATGAACTAAAATAAACCTCTCCTCCTTTAACTTGTGTGTGTCGGTACTTTGTCCCAGCAACAAGAAAATAACTAAGACAGTTCCCAAGTCTTTTTAACATATAAACGGTAATACACAAACTCAGGGGCCTTTTATCTCTGTTAATTTTTCAATGAACCATTCAAGCCCCAAGAGCCTAATTTTTAGAAAGTTAAGTCCTTCCTTTTTGAGGCCTCACTATTCTTAATTGTCCTAGAAACTGAAGATGAGACCCAAGAGTGCAGTTTCCCTCCCAATGCAAAAGAGAGAAAATGGAGTTTTAACACTTAATTAATGCTATTGTCTTCTCCTATAATGATACAGTATAATCCAGAAGTCTGAGGTAATGTCCTGGCTGGTTCTTTTTCCTACCTGCACCACTTAAGTGTCCCCTACTTTGGTTCTAGGTTGCATCTCTCTCAGTGCACAGTCACCCAGCCATGTTCCCCAAAGCTTAGTAACAAGCCTGGGTGGCTGGTCCTGGATAGCTTCTCAAATTAGCCAAACATTACACCATAACAAGGGCCAGCCACCAAACACTTAAATCCTAGCCTGAGGCTCAGGTGTATGTTTTCTGCAAAGCAGTTTTGTTTCAGGTGCCTCTCACTGTCCTTCCCTGTCACTGAGCCTTTGTGGGCCTCTACAGTGGAGATCACCCACATGATCTTCTCTACTCAAAACGCAAATCTACCCAATGCTGTCAAGCTTGGGGCAGTCACTCTTTAATCTCCATGCGCCTGCAGGCGGCCTTCCTGCTTCTGAGGTCCTGCTGCCACTGGAGAGCTGCAAGCTAACCAAACTAGGGTCTCTAATAGCTGCTGTTTAACCCATCTCATTCTTAACCCCTTTCCTCCAAGCTTAGAAAGGGAAAAAAAAGAGAAAAAAGCAATTATCTCCTAGGACTCCAGCAGCTTATTTTCCTATTCAACATAAAGCAGAAATCTCCAACCCCTTCCCTCCTGAACAAAGGCATCTGCTCAGAGGATAGCACAGGTTGCCCAGAATTAATGCAGAGACTTAGCTTCCTTGCTCTGGAGAGGAGACCAGAAGAGAAAGATTTTCCTTAGTGAACAGAGGAAAAAAAAAGAAAAGGTATGTGTATGTACCCACTCCACACAAAGAATATAATCATTACGTACTGCAAACATTTACAGTGGTACCTCAGTTCACAAACTCAATTCTCTCCATGATTCTGGTCACAAACCAAACTGGATGAGAACCAAATCAAATTTCTCCATAAGGTCAACACTGAACCTAAACATAACAATAAAATTTTTTTAAATTAAAAAACATACAAGTTAGCTATTTCATAATTCTGTTATACACATAAAGTAATTAACACTGTGTTTCCATGTAGCCAGTTCACACACATACACACACACACACACCTAGTAGGGGTGCTACCTGATGAAGGAAAAGAAAAAGAGGTGGGGATCAGTGACTGTGGTATTATAACAGCACATGGGAATTACACTTTTTAGCACTTACCTGGTTTTCTTCTCATTGCTCCTGTTGCTCTTTCTTAATCTCCTTTAGCTGTTACTCTTCAGCTCCCCAAACACTAGACACTAAAGGGCCTCAGCCTCTGTCCTTGAGCCCCTTTCCTACACTCACCTGTTGATCTCATCCAGTCTCAGGACTTTATAAGCCATTTCCATACTGATAACTCCCAGACCTTCCTCCCTTTCACTACCAGTCTTATACAACCAAATGCCTAGATAACATCCCACTTTGGATGTCAATAGGTTCCTCATGCCCCAAATGGCTCATGACATTGACCCTCAAATCTGCAATTCCCTCAGTATTTCTCATCTCAGAAAATGACCATTCCGTTCTTCCATTTTCTAAGGCAACAACCTCAGACTCATCCTTAACTCCTCACTTTCTCTTCCAACCTGTATACACTCTATCAGCAAAATCTGTGGGCTCAAACTATAAAAATAAACCCAGAAGCTGAAAACATCTCGCCACTTCCACTGTAGACCCAGTTCACATCATTACTCTCACGAATTACTGCAAAAAAATAGTGCTCACCATTTCTTTACAACCCACCACAAAGTCAGTGATCTAAAACAATTATGTTTTCCCTGTAGACCTTTGTGTTGGTAGAAATTGAGCTGAGATAGGCTAGCCACCAGTCTCAAGGTTAGGTTCATCTCTGTCTAAACCAAGGGTTCGTGGGTTGGCTGTGGTAGGAAGATTTGCTTTGGGCTGTGGGCTCACAGGTCAACTGTAGTGCCTCCTCTCTATTTGTCTTGTTTGAAGTCTATGCTGAAAGATGTGACTCAGAAAAAGCCCTTTTCATGGTGGTCACTGAAGCAAAAGCAGGAAAAACCAACATGCAAAACTATTTTAAGTTTTGGTCTTATTTACACTGACATCCCATTGACTAAGGAGTCATCTGTCCAACCCAAAAGTCAAGCAAATGGCAAAATCTGTTGTTCATCATGCAACCATGGCAAAGTCCTCATGCATGAAGAATACCATGTCAGGGTAGTGAAGAACAGGGACCAATAATCCGATCCACCATAGCCTGCTCTCTGCACTATAATTATTCAAATCCTTCCCAAAGGCAAAATATACCCCAACTCCCAAGCCCTTAAAAGTTTACTTTCTTTACAAAGGATATTTACCTTCTTTACAAAGGATATTTGAGATTATATACCTGTCTTTGTGGATAATTAGGTTTCTCAACCTGCTTCCTGTCTGTAGAAAACTGAGAACCCAACTGTTTATTGCACAGCTTCAGTCTCTTAGTTGGTGGTATATACTTGATAATAACGTTCTCTTTAAAATATTGTGGATTTCCCATGTATCTGACTGCAGTTAACTCCATGTCCAAAAGTTGCACTCACAATTTCTTTTAAGACTCTCTCTCTCTTTCTCTCTCTCTCTGTCTCTCTCTGTCTCTCTCTGTCTCTATCTCTGTCTCTGTCTCTCTCTCTCTCTTTCTCTCTCATATTCTGTTAAGAGCAGTGAGGAACTGGAGCCAATATTTCAATATATTACAGCCTCCTAATTATCATAACTATTCTCTCTGCTTACACTCTGTCTTGGAGTTCTCCAAAGGAACAGAGCCAAAAGGATATATAAAGATATTGAGAGGGGATTTATTACAGGAATTGGCTTATGTAATTATGGAGAATGAGAAGTCATACAATATGTCATCAGCAAGCAGGAAAACCAGGAAATCTAGCGGTACAATTCAATTTGAGTGCGAAGACCTGAGAACCAGGGAAGCCGAAGATTACCTCTCCATCCAAGGCCAAAAACCAAAGCCTTTAGTTAAATTAAGTCCTAGAGTCCCAGAGGTCTGAGAACAGGAACGCCAATGTCTGAGGTCAAGAGAAGCTGGATTGTTCCAACTTCTAAAGAGAATTCACTCTTCCTCTACCTTTTTATTTTTTTTTTTTTTGAGGCCCTTCATGTCAGGCCACCCACACTGCTGAGATCTGATCTTCTTTACTCTGATTCAAATGCTAATCTCTTGCAGAAACACCTAGAAACGGCCTAGAAAATGTTTTATCAACTTTCTGGGCATTCCTTAGCCCATTCAAGTTGACACATAAGTTAACCACCACACATCCTTTCCCCCTGTTAACACAGCAGCCTGAAGATTCTATTGTAGTTTAAATCATATCATGTCAGTTCTCTTCTTTATACCCCGGATGGCTTTTCCTTTTACAAACATTAAGAGACAAAGTCTTCATAATGGTCTGCAAAGCCCTAAGCAAATTCCTCCTTCTACCTCCAACCCTGTCCTGCTTGTTCACTGGGTTCCAGGCATACTAGTTTCAATGACGTTCCTCAGGCATTCCACGTGTCCTTTCACCCCCAGGGGCTTTGTAGGCATCATTCCCTACATCCCTGCCTGAAATAGTTTTATAAGACATTGTCTCCTTCCTTCAGGTCTGTACTCAATGAACAAAAGTCAGTGAGACTTTCCCTGGAACCACCCACCTAAAATATCTAAAAATTAAAAATAAAACTAAACAAAACAAATCACTCCTCTTTCCTCTTCCCTTCTTAATTTTTCTCCTTGGCTCTGAATAACACCCAATATATCTAATTTACTGCCTGTTTCCCCTTACAGAATCCATGCCCCATGAAGATAGAAATTTGGCATTTTGACCAATGTGGCACTTTTGTTTTTTTTGTTGTTGTTGTTCTTGGTTTTTTGTTTGTGTGTTTGTTTGTTTGGTGCTGGGGACTGAACTCAAGGCCTTGTGCTTGCTAGTCATTTTTTTAAATTTATTTTTTGTTTTGTTTTGTTTTTTGCACACAGCAGAAAAGAGTGAATCATTTCAACTTACTTATGTAGAAGTGGGAATAACCCTAGCAAATAGCTCCTTTCACTGGGATATAGGTAGATAGACATAAATATCTGAATCAATCACTGAGGCCAAGAGAAGTAGTTTATGCTTATCATCATCAGAACATGCTCCTGAAGGAGGTCAGTTCTGCCAAAAAATAAATTAATAATAATAATAATAATAATAATAATAATAATAATAATAATAATAATAATAGAACAACGTGGTTGAAAGTGTAGTAAGTTTTAAATCCCCTATTTAAAAATACAATAATGTTTTAAAGAAGAAAGAATGCTGAATACGGGGCAGGTAATCAACAAATGTATACCACAATGGTTTCTGTTACACCACTGTATATACCACTGTCCTGAACTGTTTATTATTAAATTGCCAAAAACCAAAGGTGAGAGAAGTAGTCAGTATTAAAGGAAAAAATTAAAACACTGAAAATTAAATTTGTGGGGTTAACAAGATATGGAATATGGAAATTGTATCCATAAACTTTACTGCTAATGGTGGTTTCTGGAGTTGTGCCATGAAAACTGTAGAATCTCTCAAAAGAGTTTTGACGTTAAGAGAAAATAAAAAAATCACATGTGTGATGGGTGAGGCTCAAACTGTTTTAGAAATACAATAAGTTTTAGTCACTTTCCTTGTCTCTGAGACACAATACCTGATACCAGCCACACAAATGAGAGGTATATTTTGTTTCACTCTTACAGTCCATAGTGGGCCAGCTGCAGGGCAGAAATGGCCTGGCAAAAGGTGATAGCAGAAGAAAGCTGCTTATATCATGGAAAACAGGAAGCATAAGAGAATCAAGGAGGCACCAAAGGAGATATACACTTCTATGTCATGGCTGCATGATTGAATCACCTTCCAAAAGCTCTGCCTATAAGCACAGGAGGTCTTTGAGGGACATTCTTGATCTAAAATATAACATTCCACCCCTGGCCCCCAAAAGACTCATACAAATCCCTTGATGCAAAATGCATTTGGTCTATCTCTATGAGTTGTCAAAGTCTTAACAGTTTTGGCATTGCTGAAAATCCAACACCAAAGTCTCCTCAGAGACTCCAGGCAAACTCTTAGCTATGAATCCCTATAAAAATCCAAAACAAGTTAAACACTGCCAACATGCATTATCATTCTACCAGCGAGAAATAGAGAGAGAGAAACCAATAGTACCAGAACAAGACCAAAACTCAGCAGAGAAATAAATCTTGTAGCTCCATGTCCAACACTCAGGGCAAAGATATGAACTCCAAAGGACTTGGTCAGCCCTGTTCCTATGGAACTACAGGTTGCAACCCTCAGGGCTTCTCTCTTGGGGTGGCTTTGTATACTGCTGTGGTCTTCCTCAGCAGATGTTCCACATTCCTGGCTTCTTCAAATCCCTGGGGTCTCCACTGCACTTTCAGCTTCATTCTCACAGCTCAATGCAATTCACTCTCACAGTCACACTTCCTGGCCTCCCAGACCTTATGAAATCTGGGTGGAAGTCTCACTGACTCCACAACTCTTACATTCTGCTAGGCTATAAAACCAGCACCACATGAAAGACACAAAAGTCAGCCACCCACACAATCAGTAACCCCTTAGATCATGGCTGCAGAGGCCTCCAAGAGTCTGGATGGCTAAGCAGTGTGAAATGGATTCCAGAGAACTAATTCTCCAGCAGGGTGATCTGGGACTGTCTTCTCCAAGCAAAGTCTTTTACTTTTAGACCACTGAGCCTACAGAGGATGGCCTCTTACTGATATCTTCAAGACATCTTTCTTATTGTACCGATGCAAAGTACTTGGCTTCTTTCTTCTTAGCAACTTAGCTCTCCTCTGCCAAAATTTTACATGCAGCAATTTTACAGGCCCCAAATTTACAAGCACTTCCTTTCTGGCCACCACTTAAAATTTTCAATTTTTTTAGCTCCGCTTTTTGGTCCTGTTTTTCATGGTAGATACAGCTAAAAACCACCAGCAGTATTCACACCACAGCCACAACACTAGACTGCCTTAAATTTTCTCCACCAGGTTAATTAGTTTGCTGCCCTTCATTTTGGTCTCCTGTAAAGTCTCAGGACATGAGCAAAATGTAAACAAATTTTCTGTCACAGCATAACACACAGATGTTAAGTCCAACTACCAGCGGAGTCCTTGTTCCCAACTGAAAGCTCCTAAACCTGTTCTTTAAAGTCTGCATATTTTGGTGATAACCATTCGTTCTGGGGGTAAGATGGTATCTCATTATAGTTTCAATTTGCATTTCTCTAATGGACAGCAATGTTGAACATTTTTTCACGTATTCAATGCCTATTTGTACTTCTTCTGAGTATCTATTTTGGTTGCCCATTTTTTGATCCAGTCTTTTATTTGAGGAAGTCTAATTTTTTTGAGTTCTCTATATACTCTAGATATTAGTCCTCTGTCCAAAGAATAACTAGAAAAAAATTTTTTTCCATTGTTGAGATCGTCTCTTCACTCTATTGATTCCTTTGCTGTATAGAAGTTCTCTGATTTGATAGGACCTTGTTTGTTGATTCTTGATGTTATTTCTTGTGTGTTTAGGGTTCTGTTCAGAAAGTCCTTGCCTATGTCTATGTCTTCATGAGTTTTACCTATATTATCTTCCAGAAGATTAAGTGTTTTTAATTTAACATTTAGATCTTTGATCCATTTTGATTTTAGTTTAGTACATGGTGAGAGATATGGATCTAGAATCAGTCTTCTGTATGTGGATAGCCAGTTTTCCCAGAACCATTTATTGAGGAGGCTGTCTGCCCTCCAATATTTGTTTTTGGCCCCTTTGTCAAAGTCAAATAGCTGAACGTGCGTTCAGTTGTTTCTGCACCCTCTGCTCTGTTCCGTTGATCCACATGTCTGTTTTTGTGCCATTGAGCCGCATACTGTCTTTATCACTATAGCTTTGTGATAGATCTTGAAATCCTAGATTGTGATTCTCCCTGCTTTGTTCTTATTGCTTTCGCTATTCTGGATTTTTTTCTGGCTCCATATGAATATTAGGGTTGTTTTCTTTCATTCTGTGAGGAATGCTGTTGGCATTTTGATTGGGATTGTGTTAAATCTACATGTCAGTTTTGGAAATATGACCATTTTGATAGCATTTGGTCTATTTAGTAAAAGGTGATATGTTTCCATTCTCTGATGACCTCTTCAATCTCCTTTTTAAGAGTACTGCAGTTTTCACTGTAGATAGCTTTCATTTCCTTGATAGGTTAATTCTGAAGTATTCAGTTTTTCTTGATGCTATTGTGAATGATATTGTTTTCCTAATTTCTTTCTCAGTCAGTTCATTATTTGTGTGCAGAAACACTATTGATTTTTAAGTGTTGAATTTGTATTATGTTACACTGCTGAATTTGGTTATTAATTTAAGGGTGTTTTGGTCAATTTTGGGGGGTCTTCCATGTAGAGTATCATGTCCTCTGTAAATAATGATAATTTAACTTCATCATTTCTTATACATATCTCTTTTATTTCTTTTCCTTACCTGAATTGCTCTGGTTAATGTTTTGAGTATGATGTTGAACAGAAGTGGTGCTAGTGGACATCTTTGTCTTGCTCCTGATTTTAGGGGGAATGCTTTCAGTTTTTCCCCATTCAATATGATGTTGGCAATAAGTTGTCTGTAAATGTCCTTTATTAGATTGAGATAAGGTCCTTCTATACCTATCTTCTTCAGAGTTTTTATCACAAATGAATAACGTCTTTTATCAAAGCCTTTTTCTGCATTTATTTAGATGATCATGTAATTTTTGTCCTTGCTTCTGTTTATGTGATGAATTACACTTATTGATTTGCATATGTTGAACCATCTTTGCATCCTGGAATGAAGCCTACTTGGTCATGATATATGATGTTTGGGATTTTGTTGTATTCTCTTTGTCAGGTCTTGCTGAGGATTTTTGCATCTATATTCATTAGAGATACTGGCCTGTAGTTCTCTTTTTTGATTGGATCTTTGTCTGGTTTGGAGATCAGAATAATACTAGCCTCCAAGACTGATTTGGAGAGTATTCCTTTCCCTTCAATTTTTTAAAAGAGTTTGAGGAGTATTGGTGTTAGATCTTCTCTGAAGTTGTTGTAGAACTTAGCAGTGAATCTATCAGGTCCTGGGCTTTTCTTAGTGTATTTTTTATTACTGCTTCAATCTCATTGTGTTATTGGATAATTCAAGTTTTTAAATTCTCCTGTTTCAGTTTTAGTAACTCATATGTACCTAGAAATCTCTCCATTTTTTTCTGAGTTCTCTAATTTTTTGGCATTGTGAAATAGTTACTAATAATTTTCTGAATTTCAGCAGCATCCATTGTGATTTCACCATTTTTATTTCTAACTCCATTGATTTGTGTCTTTTCTTTTTGCTTTTGGCAGGATTGGCTAAGTGTTTGTCTATTTTGTCTATTCTTTCAAAGTACCAACCTTTCAATCCATTGATTCTTTGTATTTTTTTTTAGTCTCCATTTCATTGATTTTTGCTCTAATCTTTATAATTTCTTTCCTGGTACAGCTTGTGGATTTAGATTGGTCTTGTTTTTCTAGGATCTTGAGATTCATCATTAGGTTATCTTTGGTCTCATTCTGTTTTTCTGATGTGGGTACTCACAGCTATAAACTTCACTTGTAGAATTGCTTTCGTTGTGTCCCATAAATTTTGGTATGTTGTACTGGCATTATTATTTAATTCTAGGAACTGTCTTATTTCTTAATTTCCTCTGTGAACCACTGACTATTCAAGACTGCATTGTTTAATTTCATTATGTTCACATAGTTTCTGTGGTTTCTTTTGCTATTGATTTCTAGTTTCATTGCACTATGATCTGATAATATGCATGATAAAATTTTGATTCTTTTGTGCTTTTTAAGCATACCTTATTACTATTATGTGGTCTGTTTTGGAGAAAGTACAGAAAAGAATGTGTATTCTGTTGTTGGGTGAAACACTCTGTAGATACGTGTTACATCCATTTGTTTGAAGGTTTGGTTCAACTCTGATATTTCTTTGTTGATTTTTTTTCTTTAGTTGATCTGTCTATTTGTAATAGTGAGGTAATGAGATCCCCCACTGTTTTAGCTACTTTTCTCATCATGGAAACACAATACCCATCACCCACAAGTTAAAGGAGGAAAAGTTCATTTCAGTTCACAGTTTGTAGAGCTTTCAGTCCACAGTCAGTTGGCTCCAAGGCAGGGTGGCACGGCAGACAGGAAATAGTAAGCAGCAGCAGTGAACCAAGCCCCCTTTCTGTTTTATCCCATCCAAGGTACAAGACTTTTTGGTGATGCCACCCAGGGTGGGCCTTTCCGCCGTCCAAACCCAGAACCACGCTAAACCAACCAGTAGACCAATTTAGTAACACACACCTTTAATCTCACTATCACACACCCTAGATCTAGCCATCTCTGAAAAGCCCCACCTATGAGCACAGGAGACTTTGGTGGGACATCTAGGTACAAGTGATGACACCCACCGTAATTGTATTGATGTTTATCTGATCTTTTATGTCCACTGGTGTTTGTTTTTTGAAGCTGGATGAACCATAGTTTGGTGCATGTATGTTTATAATTGTAGCCTCTTCCTGTTGAATTGTTCCATCAACCAATATGTAATGTCTTACTTTGTCTCTTTTGATTAGCATTTAAAGTCTATTTTGTCTGAAAATAAGACAGCTACTACTGGTAGTTTGGGAGTTCCCATTGCATGGAATATTTTCCATCCTTTGATTTTTAGTTTATGAATTTATTTTTGTGTTAGATGTGTTTCTCATACACAACCATACCACTGGATTTTGTTTCTTAATCCAGTCTGTTAATCTGTGTCTATGACTGGTGAATTTAGTCCATTCACACTGATAGTTATAATTGATAGATATTGACTTATTCCTGGCATCAAATTATTCACTTATTGTTGTTTTGCTTTCTTTCTCTTCTACTTAGTTGCTAGCCCTACCTGATGCACTCATTTTGTTGGACCTTTAGCATTGTTAGTTCATTGTCTCTTTCTAAGATGTCTTTGAGAATTTGGGGGGGGTGATTTGGTGATCATGAATTTCTTTAGGTGTTCTTTATCATGGAGAATTGTTATTTCTCCATCAATTTTCAAAGATAATTCTGCAGAATATATCAGTCTGGGTTGGAAGTTGTTTTCTTTTAGGGCTTGAAACATTTTATTCCAAGCTGTCCTTGCCTTTAAGGTTTGCGTTTAGAAGTCTATTGTAATTTTGATGGGTTTTTTAAATAAGTGATTCATTGCTTTTTTTCTAACAGCTTTTAAGATGCTGTTCATGTGTTGGATTTCTGATATTTCAATTATTAAGAGGTATGGAGTGATTTTTTTCTGATCATGGGTATTCAAGGTTCTGTATGTCTCATTTATCTGTATGTTAAACTCTTTTCCTGTGTATAGACAGTTTTCTGCTGTTATTTCTCTAAATAGGTTTTTTGTGCCCTTTGTGCTGTTTTTGATTTTCCATTAATTCCAATTACTCTCATATATAAGTCTTTTAGTCATGTAGCAGTTGTTGGATCCATTGTTCATGTTCTTTTTTTGTCTTTAAGGTATCTTCCATTAATTGATCACTAATTATAGCCCTCTTTTCTAGATCTAACACTCTGTCTTCACATTGGTCACTTCTGCTGTCCATATTTTTAATTTTATTTTTAATCTCCTGGATTTCTGTTTAGAACTTTATTAACTCCCATTTTTTTTCTGTGCTCAGCATTCATGTTTTGTATCTCTTTCTTTAGCTCCACTAGATTTTTATTAGTGTCTTCTCTAGATTCAATGATCGTATGTTTCATTTTGGATCATTATTTGTTTAGTTACATCTGCTTTGAATATTCACCAAACACCGTATCAAACTGTTCTGTTACCTTAATACCCTTTCAGACATTTCTGGTGTGTGGCTTGTGATTTTGTCCCCCTCTATGCCCATGGATTGGCTTTGGGGGAGCTGAGAGTTTGAGGAGGCATTTTGTTGCCTCATTTTCTCATATTTTTGGTTATTTGGTTGGTTTGTTTGACGTTGTGGTGGACTTAATGTGGTCAACTTGAGCAAGAACACCCAGCTGGACTGAGTTGGCGTGATGCTGGACGTAGAGGAGTCACCTGAGTACTGTTGCTAACGCAACATAAAGCAGAGTGGGAGCAGAAGCTAGTCGGCAGGCTGTTTCCCAGGAGAAGCTCTGCTGCAGCTGTTCCCATCGAGGAAGGAGCGTGCCGTTTAACATCTACAAAGCTCAGGATAGAGAACTAGCTAGCCTAGATGGTCCCAGTATCCAGACTGAGAAATCCAAATTAGGACAAAAATGTCATGTAGCTCCAAGGGAAAGCAAACTTTCAGATAAAGCTGACCTAAGAGAAATAGAGCAAAAAGATAGCGACTGTTTCTTTAAGATTGTATCAGTGACATGCTGAATCAAAGCTAAAACCTGGGGGCTTTCACTTGTATGAGCCAATTAATTCCTTTTACTAGCTTTCACTCAGGCTGGGGAAGTGGCTCAGTGGTAGAGAGTCTGCCTAGCATTCGCAAGGCCCTGGGTTCAATCCTCGGGCACTGAAAACAAAAAACAGTTTTCAGTAACCAGTAACAAAGAGTTGTAACTCATATTCGTCTAAGTCCGAAGGTCCTGCACAAAGACTGGGAAGGAAGAACGTAGATATGAAGGAAAAAGAAAGATAAAGGACGCGAGATCTCAGCTGAAAGGGGTGGCAGCTAGAGCTGAGCAGACAGAGAAGCACAGCTACTGCCCACCAAGCAGGTCTCCTCGACCCACCAGTTGGGACTGACTAGAATTAACATTGTAGAAAATGAAGGAAATATATGTCACGATTTTTTCCTCAAAGAAACATAAACATTCTCTAAGAAATAGGCATACATTCATTAAAGGTGTACAGAAAATACAGAAAAAGAATTTTCAAAAATATGCCACCAACAGCATGAAACATATGAGAAATATGACCACAATGCCAGGCGTGGTGGGACATGCCTGTAAGCCCAGCACTGGGGAGGCTGAGGCAGGAGGATCAGGGCAACATAGTTCAAGGCCAGCAATACCCTGTCTCAGAAGAAAAAAAGACAAAAACAAAACAAATACAACTACATTAAAATTTTAAATTTTCATGCTCATATCAAAAGTACTATAAGCAGAAAGAAAAACAGCACACTAGGAGAAGAGATATTTGCAAACGAAAGTGCATAAAAGTAACAATGAGTGAGTATTCAGAATATAAACTGCCACTTAATATAAACACTGTATGAGAATGGTAAAGCACCCTCAATGGAGTCAATACACAAGAGGAGAATACACTACAACTATGGCTGGAGGTGTATCGATTGAAGGTCAGGCCTTAAGAGAAGGGTGGAAAGACCAGAGCTACACCCCTGGCCAAGGGATGAACAATGAACTGAAGATTACACTCATCTGATCTGATAAAGTCTAGGTGACCCAGGTGGGCGACCAAGACCTTCAGATCCACCCCATCCTGGAATGTCTTTATTCTTTCCGTGTTCATTTGTTATGTGACCTTCTTCCCCATTGGATCAATATTACCTAAGTGACTACACTTGTAATACTATTGGTTAATCATCATTTTGACACACATTGTACCTGCCTCGCAATTTTGCTCTATAAAACTTGCCCTGAAAAGTAAGCTCGTTGGCAACCCAATCGGGTCCCCTCCTGCCTCTCAGGAGCTCTCTTTCTCTCTCTCAATAAATTTCCTACTCTTAAAAAAAAAAGAGAGAGAGAGAATGGTAAAGGTAAATTCATGATAATGATTATCACAGGGGAAAAACAAAGGAGAATAAAATGAAAGGAAGCCAAAAGATCGTTTAGAGGGTCTCTCTAAATCGCTAAGTTTCCCAGGTTGGGCTCAAACTTGTGATCCTCCTGCTCAGCCTCCCAGGGTCCTGGGATTACAGGCATGCACCATGCACTTCTGCACCCAACTATGCATATTTTTATATTGTTCTGTATTACCTATAAGTTTCAAATATATTTCAGCAAAAACATAAGAATTCTTGCAAATCAGTAAGAAAAAATTAGAAAATTGGACAAAAAATGAGCAGAAGCGAAAACCCAAGTCCAATAAACATATGGAAAAATGATGTCCAGCCTCCCTGGTAAAGGAAATATAAATTCAACAATAGTGAGGTACAACTTCTCATTAATAAACTGACAAAATTAAAAATCTGCCAATAACTAAGTGGAGGGTGTGGAATCCACTTATACTGTTCATATAAGCTAAATTGGCACAATAGCTGATCAAATTGATAATTAGCATATCTTTTGGGGTTTAAGAGGGCCAATTAGCCCTGTTTTCCCAACCCAAATCCCAAACCAGCTGAGGGCAACTAAGGAAGAAAAATAGTGTTTAAAAGACAAAGTTTAAAACCAGACTATTGAGATGGGACTACGACTGAATTTGACCAGTAATTAATATAGCCCAGAAATACATAGTGAGACCATCTCCCCTACAAGGATACAACTCAACTATCATTTAGACTTCATGTCTCCTTATTTTGGGGAGAAAATAAAAATGACTTTGTTTGTAAGAAGGTAGAAACAGAGCCAAGAGGATGCACACCTGTAGTGCACACACTCAGGAGGCTGAGGCAGGATTGCCACAAGTTCAAGACCAGCCTGGGCTACAACAGTAAGTTGAAGTTCAGCCTGAACTACGTAGTGAGTCCCTGTCTCAAAAAATAAAAAAACAAAAAGAAAAAGAAGAAGGAGGAAAAGGAGAAAAAGAATACGGTAGAAACAAAGCTAATTTTGTATTTATTTCTGTGGTGGTTCAAATATATTCTATGGTGGTTCACGTGGTGTGCACGTGAATCCTGAGTAGTCAGAAGGGTGTACTGTACCATTTAGTAAGCTATTGTCTTTCAGCTTCAAGCCCACCTTCTAGTAGCTTCGATGTCTTGGACTGAGCTCTTCAGACCACATTTCTTCTAAGCCAGCTGAATCCCTTTGAGGTTCTGACAATAGGGGGGCCTTAGAAGAGAATTCAAGGCCAGAGGAGGAGAAGGGTGTGCGCTTCTTTCTCTTCCCTTCCTGTAGCCGCCTATGCCTGTTTGTCCTCACCCCAGAGCAGCAATCCAGTCAAGAAGCAGCTGAACTCAGTTTCCAACACTTTCAGCCAGCCCCAGGAGGCTATATCCAAGACCCAGCCCCAACAGCGCTCGGCCTAACGATTGGCTCAGGGGCCTGTTCTCCACACAGATTTTAGTAATTCCAACTTCTTTGCTTTGTCCCTTCAGAGCTATGAGTGGCAACTGCTTCCTGCCAGTCCTGTCTGCACAATACTTAAGATGTCTTTCAGCATTTTCAGCCATGATTCTAACAACTCTTTATACTCAGTTAACAGTTCTTTACCTTAAATTCTATGAAAATGAGTATGATGGTTTCTGGGTCCTGATTATGATGTGATGGATTCAAATGGGAATCGGAATATCAGATGTTCACTTAAAAACTTCTACATTAACATTAAGACTGAACAATGCATCAAATTCTGTGTCCTCCAGAAATGCTATTAAAACATCAGCCCATGGCTTAAAAAAAAAAAAAAAACCAGCATGGTTAGGGCAACAGGAAGTGAGATGACATCAACACATTTCAGAAGCTGAAGCTATATCTAGCAAAACATGGAGAGCCAAATCCCAAACCAACAGTGAGCAAGACAGAGAACCACACAATTATGCCACAAAACTCAGAAAAAGTACAAGGTTAGCAAGACTGGGTACCACCACAAGGTAAAAGAAAGGAGGGCTTAAAAAAAAAAAAAAAACAGTAAATGCTATTCGTGAAGGAGTTAGACCCCCAGATTCTTTTTCTCATTCCAGGCCACTCCCTCACCCTATCAGATTTCTGAATCTCTAGGCAGTCAGATGGTGGTGTGTGCCTTTAATCCCAGTACTCCTCAGAAAGCTGAAGCAGAAATTTAGCAAGACCTTGTCTCAAAATAAGAAAAAAAAGTGCTGGGGATGTATCTGGAAGCTTCCTGGGTTCAATGCCTCTCATCTTTCCCTTCGTGTTCAGTTTTTGGTCAAATTACTGGGAGATGATGGTTCCAACCATAAGACAACACAAATTTTTAAGAAGGAAGAAGAGGAAGAGGAGGAAAGTGGAAGGCAGTGGAGGGATGAGAGAGGGAGAGAATAAAAAGGAGGAAAAGGAGAAGAAGGGGAGGAAGGAGAAGAAATCCAGAGGGTTATAGTTGAGAGGAGTAGAATACAGTAGTATCTACTGCATGCTGCCAGGCCCCTGTGGGGACAGAAATCCAACGTCAGAAGAAAAGGACAAAGTGACCCAAGCACATAATGAATCATGAGTACAGAGATGACTTCCAATCCTCTTTCCCATCGATCCCCAGAGCGCCACTGATAGAAATAAGCTGACCTCCCAGATGAGAGATCAGAAGGTCCTTCTCTGAAAGTCAGATAACTGACGAAGAGCCATCCAAACCTTTGGAAACGCAGACAAGAGAATACTCCTAAGATCAAGATCAGCTTTCTGATTCCCCCACCCAGAACAGGATCACTCTTGATCAGCCAGGGGTTAAGAGACATTTGGGGAAGTCTCCTACACAGAAAAGAGAAGTGTTTGGGGATTTTATTTTGTTTTATTTTTCCTTGGTTTTGTCATTATTGTTTAAAGTCCAGAGATCTTTAAAAACGAAACCAAACAGAATATCTATTTTGTTGTGGACTGCTAGGGAACGGGTCCACCGTCAGGTTTCTTCCTGCTGGTTCCCTCAGTGTGCTGGGGGAGGGGGAAGGGCAGGCTGATGCTACAGTCGCACCCCGATACCTTTCTCTATGGGTTCCTTCTTTTCCTGATCATTTTTCTCCACACCATTCAGGAAATCGTCTCGGCTGTTAGCATCCACATCGGTTCTGTTGACAAGAATCTTGCCCTTAATTTGCTTATTTGCAACAACACCCACAGCATGCTGGGTAGCTTTGTAGACTTCCAGATTTGCCGCACTAACATTTCTTGGATGTTCCTTTCTGAGCTCTGCCCATTCCCTGGTGGCTAGATCTCTTTACTTGTAGAGTCACATGTGTGTGGCCAAAGGAACGACTCTACCTTTTCTAAAGGGCCAAGAAAACATATACTGGTGCCTCTCATCTTTCCCTTTGTGTTCAGTTTTTGGTCAAATTACTGGGAGATGGCGGTTCCAACCATAAGGCAACACAAATTTATAATTAAATTAATTTTGTGACTCAGACTATGCAGGGAAAAGAAAACTTGGACAAAAATTATTGTCTATATCATCAGAAAGGAAAGCGAGATACAGTATTACATTCATTTTTTGTAAGAAATATGAAAATGTTTAAAACAGAACTCTTATAAATATAAAACCTGCCCGAAATGTTTCAAAACTCAATAGTTTGGGATTTTCTCACACAATTAAACACGTACCACATGACTTAGCAGTTCTACTTCTGGGTGTATCTCAACAGGACTGAAAACATGTTTACACAAAAATTTGCAATTGAACATTGACAACAGTAGCATGATTTACAATAGCCAAAGAGTGGAAACAAAATGTCCATCAATTCATCAATGGATAAACAAGATGAGGAACAGCCCCACAATGGAATATTATTCAACCATAAAAAGGAATAAAGTATCATTACATGCTAGAACATAGATGAGTTTAAACACACCCTGCTCACCGAAGGAAGCCAGACACAGAAGGCCACATATAGCATGATTCCATTTATATGAAATGACCAGATCAGGTGAATCCATAGAAACAGAAAACAGGTCAGTGAGTGTCAAGAAATAGAGTTAAGGGAAAATTGGGATTAACTGCTAATAGTAGAGATTTCTTTCCAGGGTGATAATATTTGATATTGATGGTACTGTTGTATAACATAGTAAAAGCTAAAACCCACTGGTAAATTTTATGTTATACAAAGCATATTTAAATTTGAAGATAGGGCTGGGGATTTAGCTCAGTGATTAGAGTGCTTGCCTGGCAAGCACAAGGGCCTGAGTTCGACCCCCAGCACAGGAAAAAAAATAAAATAAAAATAATAAATTTGAAGATATTATTAAAATAAAAATCAGGTGAATTTTAGGGGAAAAAAGTTGAGACAATCCCTTGGAAAAAAAGAGTTAAAAGACAATGATAGAAAATAGTAAGAATTGGGGAGTTAGCTCAGTGGCAGAGCGCAAGCCTAGCAAGCACAAGGCCCTGAGTTGGATTCCCAGCATCCTCCCCCCCAAAAAAGAAAATAGTAGGAGCTGGACATGGTTACATACCTGTAATCTAATCTTAGTTCCTCAAGAAACTAAGGCAGGAAGATTGCTAGAGTCCACAAGTTTGAGGCCAGCCTGGGCAACATAACAAGACTCCAGTCTCAAAAACAAGAATATAGGGTTTGGAGATTTAGGTCAGTGATAGGGCCCCTGAATTTGAGCCTCAGCACCAAAATAAAATAAAAAGTAAAAAATTTAAAAAAAAACAAGAATATAGATGAGAAAATATCAGAAAAACTTTTTTTTAAAGACAATAGAGAAACAATACTATGAATTCGTAATGAAATAATTCAGGAAATAGTCCCAGAACTGAAGGGCACAGGTTTCTAGATTAAAAGGACCCTGTAAGTGTCTAAATTATGACTAAAACTAGATTAACTGCAAGGCACATGGAAAAATTTTGTGAAAAGTTCACTGAAACAACAACGAAAAATATTCTAGTAGTTTTCAGAGTGGGACAGAAATAATAGTTCACACAGAAAAGGTTAAGAGGCTGGGTGTGGTGGTGGCACATGCTTGTAATTCCAGCCCTCAAGAGGCTGAGGCAGGAGGATCAAGGTGAGTTTGAAAGCAGGCAGGACTACATAGTGAGTTCAAGGCTAGCCTGAACCACATAGCAAGACCCTGTCTAAAAAAAAAAGACATCCGAAGAACTGCAAGGCTTTCTATAGCTCCACTGTAAGTCCTTTGTACTTTTGAGAAGAATAATTTCAAACCTAGAATTCTATACTCCATCGGACTATTATGTAAACGTGAGGACAAAACAAAGATATCTCTGAGACGCAAAGTGTGCTAAATGTTTTTCTGTTTTTCCTCTAAGATCCATTCTGCATCCTGCCTTAGGCAGAGCAGATATCAGGGTGAGAGCAAGGTGATGCCCTTTACTCTCCTTGCCTCTCTCCCTGGTTTCTGTCTACAACACCACCAGAGCCCACAGCTCTTGTCCTACAGTTTTCTCCTATAGCTACTGTCTTGGTTGCTTTCACTTTGCTGAGACACAACACCTGACACACACAGTTTAAAGGAGGAGGAGTCTACTTTGGCTTATGGTTACAGTCTTTGGTGGGCTGGCTCCAAGGTAAGAAATAGTATGATGGAGGGGCCTGGATGAACAAAAGCTGTTCACATCATGGCAGCCAGGAGATAGAGAGAAAGGAGGAGATAGGGAATGAGATATACTCTTCCAGGCAATGTCCTCAGTAACCTGCCTCTAAGCAGACTCCACCGCCTGACATCAAGTCATCAATTCAGGTATAATGCTGCCATGATCCAACCACCTTCCAAAAGCCCTACCAATAAACATATAATGCTCTGGGGGGAAATTCTAAATCTAGATCTAAACCATAACATCCCACCTCTGGACCCCAAAAGACTCATGTCGGTCTCATTATACAAATGTATTTAGTCTATCACTAAGAGTCTCCAAAGTCGTAACAATTCCAATATTTCTGAGAAGTCCAAGTCTAAAGTCTCCTCTGAGTCTCCAGGAAAAATCTTAGCTGTGAGCCCCTATAAAAATCAAACAGAAGGCTGGGGATTTAGCTCAGTGGTTAGAGTACCTGCCTTGTAAGTACAAAGCCGTGAGTTCGATCCCCAGCACTAAAAAAAAAAAAAAAAAAAAAATCAAACAGAAAGTTAAACACTTCTAACATACAATGGCACAGGGTAAACATTTCTATTCCAGAATAGAAAAGAATGGGACCAAAACACAGCAGTGCAAACATTGAATCCTTAGCTTCACATCCAGCACCCAGGGCAAGTTGTGATGAGATGTAATCTCCAAAGGGCTCAGGCCACTCCACCCCTATGGCATTACTGGTTTCAGCCCTCAGGATTTCTGTCTCTGGGTGGCTATGCTTACTGCCTGCAGCCTTCCTCAGCAGATGCTCCACATTCCTGACATCTCCAACTTCTTGGGGTCTCCACTGCACTGCTGCTTCACTCTCACAGTTTCATACACCGACTTCTCAGGGTCACACCGCCGGGCCTCTCAGGCCTCCATCTGAAATCTGGCTGGAAGTCTCCTTGATGCTCTAACTCCTGAATTTTGTATACCCGTAAACCAGTACCACATGGATGATGCCAAGGTCTGCTGCCAGCTGGAATGGTAGACAGGCCCTCTGGGTCATGGCTGCAGAGGCCTCTGAGTGCCTAGATAGCTGAGCACTATGAATTGAAACTTGTGAAACCTGTTCCTTAGGCAGCCATTCTTGAGAAGGTACCCTCCCTGTGGCTCTCAAAGCAGTCTTCTACTTTTGCACCCTTGAGCTTGGAAAGGGTGGGGTCTTACCGATTCCTGAGATGTCCTCAAGGTATCTTTCTTATTGTTCTGATGCAAAGTATTTAGCTTCTTTTTAATGCTACTCTCTTTAGCAATCAGGTTCTTTCTTCATGGCCCAATTTTGCAGGCATTTCCTTTTTGGTGAAATTCTAAACTTTGCAATGGGTTTTTTACTGCTGATTTTCAGTATATACCTAGTTAAAAGCTGCCAGCAATACCCATGCCACAACCTCAACACTAGGCTGCTTTAAAGTTTTTCTATCAGATTAATTCATCCACTGCCCTTATCTCAGTCTCCCCCACAAAGTTTCAGAACATGGGCAAAATTAAAACAAATTTTCTTTCAGCGTATAGCACACATGGCCTCTAGCCATGATTCACAGTGCATTGCTAGGATTAAGGGTGTGAGTGCTACCTGCTCTAAGGGTGGGGAGCCTAGGTAAAATACAAGGGACAGAAAGAGAGCTGCTATGGTCATTTCTTGTCACTTGTACCTTGGTGCCTTCTGCCTTCTGCTCTCCATGAACTGTTCCTTCCCTATGCTTCCCTTCTGCCATGCCACCCTGCCTTGGAGCCAGCAAACTATAAACTGAAACCTCTACAAACTGTGAGCAGAAATAAACCTTTGCTCTTTCAACTCTGGGTATTGAGTATTTTGTCTCAGGAACAAGAAAAGTAACTAAGACAGTAAGGTTCTGTCTCACTTCTTATGAGTTTTTATTTACTCTAGTATATCAGTTAACAATTGGCCCCTCATGGCAATTGTTACTGCATAAAATAATACTGCATAAAAATGACTTTTTTTCCATAGATCTATAAAGCAACCAGAGCTTGGGCATTGAGCTCAGGTGGGCACCATTACCTCATGATTTAGCAGCTAGATCAGATATGGTTCCCACTCTAGACCTATGGATGGTCAAAGCAAGTTTTCCCATGTCCTTCATCCTCCTTAGACCTAGAGGCATACTTCTCTTATGGCAGTAGTACAGGCACATAGAGCAAATGAAAATATAGATATGCCTCAACTTGCAATGGAATTATGTCCAGAAGATTCATCATAAGTTGAAACTGAAGTTGAACGTGCATTTTATACACCTAGCCTGTCAAACATCACTGTTTAGCCTTGCCTGCCTGAAACATGCTCAGAACATTTACATCAGATTACAGTTCAACAAAATCATCAAAATGAAGACTATTTTACAATACAGTGTTGACTATCTCATGTAACTTATTGAATACCTGTATCCAAAAAATGTTGGCAACACAGTGTGCTGAGTAGTGTCAGTTGTTGACCTGAATGATCATGACAGCGTGGCCAGCTTGGAACTGTGACTCGCTGCAGCTGCCCCCACGTTACAAGAGAGTATTGTACCGCACATCAGTAGCCTGGAAAAAGATCAAAATTCCAATTTCAAAGTATGGTTTCTACTGAATGCATATCACTTTTGCACCATCATAAATTGAAAAAATGTAAGTCAACTATCATATATCAAGGAATGTCTACATGCATATTGGTCAGCTTTCCTATTGCTGGGATAAAAATGCCTGACACAAGTTATTAAAGGAGGAGGAATTTATTTTATCTTACAATTTCAGAGGTTTCAGTTCATAGTAGGCTGGCACCAAGGCAGAAACATCATAGTGGAAGGGTGTGGCAGAGGAAAGCTGCTCAACTCATGGTCTCTGGGAAGCAGAGAGCAAGGGAAGAGCTGGAGAGGATAGGCCCAGAAATCAAATATAGGCCCAAATTCATGCACCATGACCCACTTCCTCCAACCAGGCCACCTCTCTTAATAACCCATTAGGTTAACCCATTAAAGAGGCTAGTACCTTCAAAATCCAGTCTTCTTTCCAGGAGTCTCCTAAGCCAGTCAAATTGGCAATCAAGATTATCTGGCACAACATGTGATGTCTCTTACAGGCTACAATTGGAACTGATTTGCTTTCACTTCCTTCCACACACCACTGGCATTGGCCAAATAAGTCATATGGTCAAGCCAAGGCCATGAGGTCAGGAAGTACACCCATAATGCAGGTGTGGAAGGGTATGGACACAGATAGTGATTGTCTTAGTTAGATTTTCTAGAAATAATGGTTTTAAGAGAGCAGATTTAATAGAGGACATTCATAAGTCACAATATTCGCCCACAAGCCAAATGCAGGAAGTGCCGAATGTCCATCTAGGCTCTGGAGACCCAAAAGATCCAATCAAGGGCTGGGAGCCCACAGCACTGTCCCATGTACGTCCGTGTCTGCAAATGATGGCTGAAGAAATCACTGGAACCGGGATACGCTGCTTGCAGCAGAGATGACAACCAGAGCTCCTCTGAAGCAATAGCAGCCATCCTTGACAACAGCAAGCTCCTTCCTCAACGAGGACAGCCAAGTTCCTTTCGGAAGAACCAACCACAGCAGAGCTTCTCCTGGGAAACAGCCCGCCAACTAACTACGGCTCCCACTCTGCCTTATGTTGCATCAGCAGCAACCCTCAGGTGGATCTCGTATGCCCAGCATCACACCAACACAGTCCAGCTGGGCGTTCTGACTCAAGTGGACCACATTAGGTCCACCACAGTGATGAAGAGTCGAAGTCGATTATTCAGTCTGCCTCGATTTCTTACATCTTTATAAATATTTCCTTTATTAAATACACCTTCATTTCCTTCATCTAAATTGCCATATGTTGTCTTCCAGCCTCCAGAAAAGTAGAGAGAGAGAGGTAACAGGAGTGGCCCAAGAAAAGAGATCCCCAACATAATATTTTGATATCTTGTTGCTACATATATTTAAGAAGCACACAACTAGCACCCTACCAGAAGAAAATGGAATGCTAATAATCCGTGACATTCAATGGCATAACAGTGACTGAATGTATCACTCATCACGGCAAGGAATAAATTCAAGTGGAGGGCAATAGAAATAAAGTGACTGTGGTACTTAGTCACCATGGTGATACTAGTGATTATAAAGATTGTACAGTCAGCTGACTGCCTTCGATAGCTCTGAAGACAATAAACAGGTGAAAGAACATATTGAATGCCTTGAATACCCAACTCAGAACTGGATGGGAAATCAGAAAGTCTCTATTGTGGCTCTAAAGGAGTCTTTCTCCTTTGAACACTAGACTGATGTGGATTGGGAGAAAGTCCGGAAAATGATTTTTATGGGATTTTAATAGTTGCAGAGTCAAAACCCCAGTTAGACACTCAAATCCTTCAGCTTCAGTGTCTCACAATAAGCTGAGTGCACTGACAGGGAAGTAGTGGAACCCGGAGATACTGGATAAAGACAATTGTGCAGAAATGGCTGAGACTAAGAATTCGAATGCTAAAATCCTCCTAAACCTCCAGGGGGAAGTTTATACCTCCAATGCCATTTCCGTTCAACAAAAACCCTTCAATGACTGTACCTTCACACAGCAATGTGATTGGCTCAGGACCCACCTCCATTCCCCCTCATTGCTTCCAGACACACAAGGAGAATTAAACGCCAGCATAGTCCAGGCTGTAAAGTGCGTGACCAAGACATAGAGGAGATAGACTTTATGCCAGAAGAGCTGCAGGACTTCATCAACTTATATCCTCAGTAATCTGGCGAACCTGTATTTAAGCAAATTCTCTGGTAGTTAGACCAAGAATATAAGTTAAGACTCAATTACGTTGAATTTATTGAAATGGATACACGATGGGAAATTTAGAGTTAGTGGCACAGTTCGAGCACTCAGGAAGTAGCATTAGCAGCTAAATTGATCCTTCTCAATAATAAGCTACAGTCAGTAAAGGTGCTTTCTCATACAAAAGAGGAAGAAATCTAAATAAATGTCAAAATACATAAGAATGCTAAAATTGATCTATAATATGAACCTTAACCAACAACCTCCTAGCCATATCCCACTGAGAGGTCTAGAGGATACTCCTTTCTTCAAGAATTAAGAAGTAAATTGAGTCAGGTATGTCGGTGCACACCTGTAATCCCAGCATTCAAGAGGCTGGGGCTGGAGGATTGCCTCTAGTTCGAGGTCAGTTTGGGCTACATAGTGAGTTCAAGGCAAGCCTGAACTGTATATCAAAACCCTGTCTTAAAAAAAGAAAAGAAAGAAAAGAAAGAAAAGAAAGAAAAGAAAGAAAGAAAGAAAGAAAGAAAGAAAGAAAGAAAGAAAGAAAGAAAGAAAGGAAGGAAGGAAGGAAGGAAGGAAGAAAGAAAGAAATAGAGAGAAAGAAATTGAAGAAATAAATTGCTACACGTCTGTAATCCCAGCATTCAAGGAAGCTGAGTCAGGAAGATGGCAAATTTGAGCCCAGCCTGTGCAACTTAGTGCCTGCCTCAAAATTTTTTAAAGTTCAAAAAGGCTAGAGATGCAGTTCAGTGAGAAGGCTCTGTGCTTGGTCCCAGGTACCATGAAAGAAATGAGAAAAAAAATGAAAAATGAAAAAAAAAGAATGGAATTTGAAATTACCCTAATTATAAAACCTGAATCACCTCCTCCATTCACTAATTGACAATCAGGTGAAAGACAGAGTTTGGTCTAAGTCCCATAGGATCATGAATCCGTTTTGTGGTTTTTCAGTCTCCAAAGGCATATTTGGAATAGAAATAGTAACCGGGACACCCCAGATATTAGTTCCTTGACTCAAAAAATGAAGTCTACTATGGCCAGAAGAAAGTACCAAGTAGAAGCCCCTAGAACTGCCCTACCCCAAACCACTTTCCCTTGTCAAGCGAGTAACCCAAAAGCAAATTGACCGCCCTAGAGGAATTGCGAAGTTAGTGCCCCCATTAATGACTTGACAGAGGCAGGAGTGTGATTCCAGCCACATCCCTGTTTAGCTTTCTTCCTGGCTCTTGCAAAATCCAGACAGTCTTGGAGAATGGCTGTCACTACCAACCCTTAACCAGCAGTGCCATTCACCTCTGATTCTGGATGCGGTGACTGTGTGGAGCAAAACAATGTGGATATTAGCCTACCCAATTATTTTTCCCTCCATCCCTGTCACCAATGACGAGCAGAAGCAATTTGACAACAGTATACCTCCACTCGCTTACCTCAGCCTACACTGATCTTCCTGCTTGTTGTCCTAAGGGAGCCTGTAAAGACTCTGATTATCGTGATACTCCATAGAGCATCTCTCCAGGCACTCACTGGTAATGTCATAGGAAGTTCGAAGGCTTGCCACATCAGTGAAGGTCCTAAAGATCTAGCAGTCTACTTCATGTCATATTTTCTAAAGTAAAAGCCAATAGGCTGCAAAAAAGGAGGCATAACACTTGATGGTCCTCTTTGGATTTTAGAAGCAACATATACTACCTGTGAATGTGTTGCCCCAAGAAATTCATAGAGGCTGTTGGTGCTGAGTAGGATCCAAAACAAGAAGAGACTTTGCCACCAGTCCAGGCAAGCTCTCCCGCCATGTCTAACTGTACCGGACCACTGAGTAGTAAGTGGGCAGGTGGTACATTCCCTGTAGGGATTATTTTGCACAGCTATGGTCAAGGAAAGCATCTTACTGGAAGAGATATGGAATCGTACACTGGAAAGGAAGGCTGAGTCTTACCAGTCAGCAAAAACATTTAAAAGGCTCACGCATTTCCAAGAAGCTTTGTTTCAAAAATCCCATCTCAGGAAGAATCATTCCTAAGTTAGCAACTTCACACGAAGCACAGTCACACATAGGAACCACAGGCTGGCTTCTACCCAAGTTCTTCAGACCTCAGTGTCATCAGCTGAGTGTTTTAAAGTGTTTCTTTGGGGGAAAATTAATAATACATAAATTAGTAAATAAAGTATTTTTCACCAGTGCCATCAATGGCTAAGATGATGTAGGCCAGTGACCCAAAATGAGGAAAAAGAACAACAGACCCTTGGGTAAGCGTCTCTAAAGCATAGAGGCTATGGCCACTCTTACCTAATATATCTAAGGATGATTTTTTATTTTTATTTTACTTAAATTTATTTTTTACTCTTGTCTGATTGCTCTGGCTAATGTTTCAGATGTTCTGGTCTTGTTCCGGATTTTAGAGTGAAAGCTTTTAGTTTTTGACCATTTTAGTATGATGTTGGCTGTTGGTTTGTCATAGATGACTTTATCAGATTGAGATAAAGACCATCTATTCCAATTTTTTGTAGGGTTTTTATCATGAATGGGTGTTGGACCTTGTCAAATGCTCTTTCTGCATCTATTGAGATGATCATATGGTTTTTGTTCTTGGCTCTGCTAATGTGGTGTATCACATTTATTGATTTACTTATGTTGAACCATCCCTGCATCCCTGGGATGAATCATACTTCATCATAGTGTATAATCTTCTTGATGATTTGTTGCATTCTGTTTGCCAGTATCTTATTGAGGATTTTTGCATCTATGAATTAAAAGGACTAAGGACAGGAAAAGAAGAAGTTAAATTATCATTATTTTCAGATGACATGATAATTTATATAGCAGATCCCAAAATATCCACCAAAAGACTTCTAGATTTAATAACCAAATTCAGCAGCATAGCTGGATATAAAGTCAACACTCAGAAATCAATAGCATTCTTGTATAAAATAACAGACTCTGTGAGAGAGAAATTAGGGAAGCAACACCTTTCACAATAGCATCCAAAAAAATGAAGTACCTAGGAATCAATCTAACAAAGGAAGTAAAAGATCTATACATAGAAAAGTACAGTATTTTGAAAAAGGAGATTGAAGAAGACATCAGAAAATGCAAAGATATCCCTTGCTCTTGGGTAGGAAGAAGCAATATAGTGAAAATGGCAATACTCCCAAAACTGTTACACAGATTTAATGCAATCCCAATTAAAATATCAATAGCATACCTCACAGAATTAAAGAAAACAATCCTAAAATTCATTTGGAACCAAAAGAAACCTGGAATAGCAAAAGCAATCCTGGGAAACAAAAGCAAAGCAGGGGTTATCACAATCCTTGATCTGAGATTATATTACAAAGCTACTGTAATACGAGCATCATGGTACTGGCAAAAAAAAAAAAACAAAAACAGATCCCAGGACCAATGGAATAGATTAGAATGCAGAAACATGTTCAAACACTCTCAGTCACCTTATCTTTGACAAAGGGGCCAAACAACCTCACTGGAAGAAAGACAGCCTCGTTAATAAATGGTGCTGGAAAACCTGGCTCTCCACATGCTGAACGTTAAAACTAGACCCATATCTTTCTCTATTCATTAAGCTAAAATCAAAGTGGATCAAAGATCTAACTATTAAAACAGAAACACTAAATCTGTAGAAATATAGAATAGGTAGAACTCTTGAAGACATAGGTGTAGACAAGGACTTTATGAACAAATCCCCAGTTGCCCAGGAAATATCAGAAAGAATCAACAACTGGGATCTAATCTTATTAAAAAGCTTTGGCACAGCAAAAGAAACCACCAACAAAGCAAAGAGACAACCCACAGACTGGGAAAAAAATTTTGCCAGCTATTTCTCCGACAAAGGACTAACATCTTGAATATATAAAGAACTCAAAAAACTCAGACCGCCCCCCAAATTTAAAGACCCAATCCAAAAGTGGGCGACTGAAATGAATAGACACTTCTCAGGTGAAGAAGTACAAACAGCAGATAGACATATGAAAATACATTCAACATCACTGGTCATTCGAGGGATGCAAATTAAAACAACCCTGAGATTCCACCTCACTCCACAAAGAATGGCTATTATCAACAAATCAGCCAATAACAAATGCTGGAGGGGCTGTGGAGAAAAAGGAACCCTTCTCCACTGTTGGTGGGAATGTAGACTGGTGCAACCGCTATGGAAATCAGTGTGGAGATTCCTCAGGGAACTAGGACTAGAGGTTCCATTTGACCCAGCTATTCCTCTTCTTGGTATCTTCCCAAAAGAATTAAAAGCATCAAACCACAGAGATACATGCACACTCATGTTTATAGTGGCACAGTTTGTAATAGTTAAATCCTGGAAACAGCCCAAACGCCCATCAACTGAGGAATAGATAAAGAAAATGCAGGTTTCTTATACAGTGGAGTACTAGTCTGCCATAAGGAATGGTACACTTGAGATATTTCTAGGTAAATGGATGCATCTTGAGACCATACTCTTAAGTGAAATAAATTGGACACACATGTTCAAATATTGCATTGTTTCTCTGGTGTGAGAAACTGTAAGTGTAAATAAAGACTAAAATGTACTATTTTGAGAAAGGGAAGAAAATGTCCAAATGGGAAAGGGAACAACGGAGGGGGAGGGGGAAAGGAACAGAGGGACAAGAGAAATAAGAAATGGAAGAAAAAAATAGAAACGAAGCTTTTGTAAATAAGGAGGGAGGAGGGGTGAAGGGAGGGGAATGGGGAAAAAAGAAGCAACAAGACATGTCATGTACAGGTACAAACCCCCTATGATGAATGTTATCACTATGTACATCTAAAATGTACCATTAAAATAAAATTTAAAAAAAAAGAAGTGAGATGAGAAAAAAATTTATTTTTAAATGATAGATAAAATTGTACATATTTACGGGGTGCCATGTGATGTTTCAATACATGTAAATATTGCATAAATTTTAAATCACAGTAAACAC
>PVJO010004670.1:0-107190 GCA_004026905.1 Hystrix cristata
GATGATGGTTCCACCACATCTGCCACAGAGCTCCAGGTGCCAGCAGCCTCATCCGGGCCTCCTCTGCCCCTGCTGCAGCCCACTCCAGCACTCCCAAACCAATGTGAGCTGTGCCAAGGAGGAAGCACAGGACCTCGCTTTCTCTTGCTGCCTGGAGCCACCAGCAGCCCAGAGCCTGAGAACCGAAGCAGGTTCTGGAAGCAGGGAGGAGGCACCGGCCCGGGAGGCTGGTGTTTACCTGCCTCGCAGCCTGGGTGGCCTGGCTGCCTCTTTGCCGGGACCCTTGACCCCGGCCTGTTTTGTGCAGCACAGACTTCTCTTCTTGGCCCTGTTGTCGGGGTTGGGGTTGGGGTTGGGGTTGGGGAAGGGCCCCAAGGTAGGGAACTGGGGGATGCGTCACCCCTTCTGCCCCTCCCACAGCCCCCGTACCCCGGGCATCTGCCAGGGGCAGAGACTGTCTTGCCTCTTTGATACTTTTTTCTGCGTAACTTGAACTTGCAGGTCACCTCTGAACAGGGTACCCCTGTCCCCACTCCCAGGCCTTGTTAACTTGTCCCTGCCTCTTCCTCTCCTTGCCCACCTGTCTGCCGCCTTGCGATACGCCCAGGGTGTGCAGCCTGTGGGCAGCGCTTGGAGCCGAGGCGCGAGTGAGTGTGCTTGTGTGTGTGTGTGTGTGTCTGTGAGTGCGTGTGTGTGTTGGAGGGGGCAGAGAAGTCTTCTCTCCCCTTTCCTCCCGCGGGGGGCTTCTCCCTTCCCCTCGGCGGAGGGGCAAGTGTGGGAGACCAGGTGTTTTCTGAACACCCCACGTTACTTTGTGGATTTGGTGGCATAGCCATCTAGCCTCAAGAGCCCACTGGCCTGTGGCTGTACAATCCTTCCAGCACCCAGCTGGGGGCAGCAGAGCGGCTTCGTCTCAGGGGCCCACTATCTGGTCCTCTGTGGAGCTGGAGTGTCTCCCTCAGGCTGCCCGGGGAAGTGTGCTGTTATTGCGGGTCATGTTTGCCTCCGCCAGCAGGGAGGAAGCAGCTCGAGGGCCACATAGGTGCCACCTCTCTGTTCATTTCCATGGGACTTGGACCTGAGCAAGACCTGTGTCTCCACAGCCCCATCTGTATCCTCATTGGAGTCAGATGCTGGGTCCTTATACGATTCCAGCCCTGGAACCTTCCAAATCCCAACCACATCTCCTACTCCTCTCTGCCAAGGCCCTGGCCCTTGCCTGTGTCCCCGCCCCGGAGGAGCGCTGGAGTGGAGATGGACACTGGGGCTTTGCTATGCGGGAGGGGGCAGTGGGGAGCAGGACTGAGTTCTCCAGAGTCCCGCTGCCAAAGCCCACCATTGGTGGGAGGGTGATGGAAGTGTGGGGAACAGGTGACTGGGAAGGAGGAAGGGCAAAGGAGGACAAAGGGTGCAGAGATAGTAGAAGCAACAGGGAGAAGAGGAGACAGCTGCACATAGAAGAGGGGATGAGAGGCAGGGATAAGCAAGAAGGGTACGGAGACACAGGCGGAAACACAGGCGTGGTGCAGGAGAAACAAGAAGGAGAGAGCCTGAAAGTGAGGGGCCCTCGATGGAAAGGGAGTCTGGGGGAGGAGGAACGCGAGGAAGGACAAATGGAACAGGCGAAGAGGCTGAGAGGTGCAGGAGAAAGAACAGGAAGAAGAGGATGGAGGAGGCAAGATGCTGCTGTGTGGGCACTGGGGAAGGGACGGCCTGCTCCCCAGGACAGCTGAGGCCTGAGCTGTGGGCTCTAGGGGAGGCTGCGTCCCTGTGTGGAGCATTGGAGTGGGGAGCTGAGGTCGGGCAGTGTCAGCAGGGGTCAGCACCAGGGAGAGGGAGGAGAGTCAGTTCCTTTTTGGGATGGTCTAACGGCGCTTCCATGCCACCCTCTACCCAGCGGCTGCTGCCTGGGTGGAGCAAGGGGCAGCCTGGGAATAACCAAGGGGCTTGGGGTGTAGGAAAACGGGCCTGGGTGGGGTGAGGTCTGGGGGAGCCCCAGGGAAAGGACAGAGGTTGGCGCGGGGAGCAGAGCATAGCCCTGACCCGGAGGGTTCAGCAGAGCTGGGATAGCAGGTAAAGATCCTCCTGCTGAGGGCCTGGGCCACGCTGGCCAAGCCCCTGGTTCCGGGGGTGTCCCCGGGGCAATGGAGGCATCATCCAAAGGGCGGGCCTCTGCTTTGTCTTTATCCAGAGCCTCCACAGTGGCATTAGCCTTTGGGAGGAGACAAGTAGCAAAGATCAACATGCCTGTTTCTGACCCGGGAAGGCCTCCTGAGTGCCAGCCGAGAGCCTCCTGGCTCTAGGTCTCTGAAGGAGCCCTCTGGCACCACCCGCTTTCTCAGCCCTGGACTGGGGGCTCTTTCAGGAGAAGCAGAGGCCGTTTAGCCTCTGGCTCATGCACTAATCAGTCCTTACTTAAGGGCTGTGGGAGGCCAACATTCCTCTTTGGGTACCGGCAACTGTGGAGAAAACTTTCCTGAGGGGTGAGAATGTGGGTAGGAGCTAGCACTTTTCAGGCCTGAATAGCCAAGAAGACTCCAGCTTTCAGGTCAGGCTCTGGGGAAAGGCTCGGCCTCCCGAGAGTCCTGCTTGCCCACAGTGGGAGTCGCCTTCTCCAGCCCCCAGTGTGAACTGAGGGCTCTGTGTGGAGCAGCTCGGCTCCTCCCAGCACGAGAAACTTGTGTGGGCCCCGGCCTGGCTCAGGGCTAGCGTCTGGGTAGGACTGGACTTTCCTGGAGCAGGGAAGTCGCAGTCCTTTCCCAGGGCGCTGACAGACAGCCTTCAAGGGACCGTGCTGTGTCATTAGGTTAGCTTGGTGTCGTCTACACCCCATCAGTAAGTTCTGTCCGAATGTGTCCTCACTGTTCATCGTTCGATTTGGTAACATTTATTTTGGCCCTGACCCCTTCTGCTGCTGCTGGATTTGAGCTTCAGTGCAGGTGGAATGATGTTCAAATAAAGAAACACTTTATATCACCCATGCTGGCTGCTGCTGCTTTCATTTATTTAGTTTTTTTTTTTGAGACAGGGTCTCACTCTGTAGTTCAGGCTGGCCTCAAACTCGCGGTGATCCTCCTGCCTCAGCCTCCTGAGTGTTGGGATTACAAGCATGTGCCGCCATGCACGGCTTGGCTGTGCTTCTGAGTCGTGGCCCAGGGGCGCGAGAGAGGTAGACTTCAGCGGAGCCCTGCATGTTAACAGGGCTCTACTTCTGTGGCTTACTGAGACAGTTCCTGTTACCGCGGCATTAAAATGCCATGAGTGTGACTGAGATGGCTGCGATGTTACCAGGAGCCCAGGCTCCTATTTTTCTGCCCTTTACAATCCTGGCTTCCTTCCTCAAGGAAACCACGGTGCCCAGATGGCTGGTGGAGCGCCGGTCACCTGGTGTACATTTCATTTGATGGAGACGTCTGGGAATCACATAGGACCATCACACGGCACAGGTAGCTGCAAACGGAGGCTAAAAATGTTAACTGGGCACACTGCCAGCCCAAAGAGAAAGGAGAAGGGCGAGAATAGAGTGGGCAGACAGTGGCCTCTGCCCTCCCGAGAGCACAGGTTGACTTCGTCCTTGAGACCCTGCCCGCGTGGGCTTGGACAGGTCACTCACTTCTCTATGTCCCCACCGAGGAAATGGGGACAACAGTAGTAGCATCTCCCGGGGGAGTGCCACGGTAAGGAGGGAATGTAGGTAAATGGTTCAGCAGAGTGTACAGCCCTTTGTCCTGTGCAAAGCAGAGATTCTGGCGAAGTCTGGTTGTGGAAATAAGATACAATTTGCTAAGTGCGGGGTACTGCGAGCGTTGCTTGGTGGAAGATTAGGAGAAAGCTTTACTATAGGCGGAGCAGAAGTCGGGCAGGCAAGGATCGGGAAGGTCATCCTGAAGGAGAAAGCTTGTGCGAAGAGACAAAGACAGAGGCAGAAACGCACGAGTGGAGCCAGAAGCCACGCAGCAGTGCTGAGGTGCAGTGTGATGCACGGGGGCGAGGGATGGGCCTGACAGGACGCGCACCAGGGTCAGCTCCTGAGCAGCCGCAGCTGTGCGTAGGAGCTCAGCCTCGGGAGCAGCGGGGAACAGAGAGGGATTTTCAGCAGGAGCGAGGGGCGCAACAAGGCTCACGCCTGAGAAAGATCGCGCTGGCATGTGGCACGGCATGAGAGGAGGTTTCAGCGAAAGGGGACTCAGAGGCATGACCTGACGCAAGCTGATGGCTGCTGAGTTTGAGAAAGGGAAGAAGTTTTCTATTCAGGAAGCAAAACTGGCGACACTCAGTGCTGCGCGGTGGGGAGACGGGATGGAAGGCGTCAGAGAGTCAGTGGATACCTCTTCCCGCGGGCGTATGCTCATTTTGATTGGAGATGTGCTACTTTTCGGACGTGCGTGGGGCTCTCTCTGGTGGGGCTGTCTTACATGGGGTTGACTTCACGGAGGTGGAAGATGGAGCATGATCTGAGTCAGAAACACTGGCGTACGGGGAACGCTTGGAACCAGGAGCCAAGCTGCATCCGCGCGACCGAGGTGGGAAAAGCAGGCGCTGGCGACCACCGGGAGGAGTCGGAGGGCCGGAGGAGTGCCGGGAGTGTGAGGGGGAGTTCAAGGCGGAGGTTAGCTGGCCAGATGGATGGAGGTCCAGTATGAGGGCTGAAAAACGTGTCCCCTGAGTTCGAGTACCACGGAACTTGGTAAAAGCGTGTTCGGGTTTGTTCAGGGAGAGAGCAAGAGGTGACCGAGGGTTACAGACTGAAGTAGAGCTGAAGAGAAGAAATGAGCGACTGGAATTCGCTCAGGAAACAGTAAGTACACACGGTGAACCTGCGGCAGAGGAGGACCAGCATGTTACCTAGAGGGGCGGTGGAGTCTTTCTTTCTGCAGTCCTGGAGAGTGAACCAAAGGAGTACTGAGCTACATCCTCAGTCTTTTCTATATTGCTATTTTGAGACTGATTCTTGCTGTTTAGTTTTTTTGTTTTTTGAGACAGGGTGTCGCTATGTAGCCCAGGCTGGCCTCAAACTCTCAGTGATCCTCCTGCCTCAGCCTCCTAAATGCTGGGATTACAGGCGTGCATCACTGTGCCTGGCATTGACACTGATTCTTGCTAAATTGCCCAGGATGGGCTTGCGATTCTCCTGCCTCCACCTTCCGAATAGCTGGGATTACAGGTGTGTGCCGCCGTGCCCCACACCCAGCTTGGAACTGTTTCTTTAAATATGGGAGTGTTCTGGGTGTTCAAGGGGATGGCAACTGAAATTCTGAAAAGACAACTGAGAAGCAAGTCCTAGGAAGCAGCTGGCCAGGGTGCAGAGGTTGGTCTGGAGAATAAAAGGGTGCCCTACCCTGTAGCACAGGGAAAGGCCAAAGGATAAAAGGTGTCAGTTACTTTTGGGGTAGAGAGCAGTGAGATTAGGGAGCTCTTTTCTGATGACTTCCGTTTTCTCAGTGAGCCAGGGGTGTCAAGAATGGAGGAAGTTGGGGTAGTTGCTACAGCTAAGGATGAATAAAAAACTGATAGCCAGCTGTGAATCTGTGGTGGCACCAACAGACAAGGGCCGGCACATAAGACCAGGGATTGGTGGGTGCAAAGGCAGCCAGGCATTTTAAATGCATCAGAGATCTGCCCTGAGGTGGAGACCGGCTATTGGCAAAAGAGTCTGGAACAGGGCCAACAGATGAGAAAGACCAAAGCATTTACTGAATGCAGACTCTGGGCAGGTGCTGCGAGGCCCTAGGAATGCATCAGGCATGGGCTTGATAAATCCTGTCAGGCTGGGTGGCCACACAAGATTCTGCCTTTAGTTTGCTCAGACATAACATAAATACAGAAAATAAGCATCAAACAAACATATACCTTAATGAATTATATATATATGTATATATATATTTTTTTTTTCTTTTTTTGGTGCTGAGGATTGAACTCAGGGCCTTATGCTTAAAAGTCAGGCACTCTAACCACTGAGCTAAATCCCCAACCTGCCTAATGGATTATAAAATACCTTTCTAACTACCAGTGAGGAGACGAGCCCTTGGCAGCCACCCAGAAGTCCTTCAGTGCTCCTAATATCATCTCATCCTCCTTCCTGAGCAACTGCTATCTCGATTTTTATGGTAATCACTTCCTATTTATACTCTTTCACACAAAAAGGCATCACTAAACAATACAGCTTAGCCTTGCCTTAAAAAACGTCCTCTCCATTTCATTTCATTCCTTTCGCTATTTATTTATTTATTCGGGTTTTGTGAGACAGGGTCTCACTCTGTAATTCAGACTTGCCTTGAACTCACTATGTAGCCCAGGCTGGCCTCGAACTTGTGGTGATCTTCCTGCCTCAGCCTCCCAAGTGCTGGTATCAAGGTGTGTGCCGTCACGCCAAGCCTTAAATTGGCCATTTGTACACCTTCTGAGACGTGTCTGTTCGTTTCAGTTGTCTGTTTCATGACTGGGTCTTTTGTTTTGGGGAGTCTAATTTTTTTGAGTTCTCTATATATCCTAGATGTTAGTCCCATCTGAGGAATAGCAGGTAAACTCTTATTTCCCATTATGTAGGTTGTCTCTTCACTCTGTTGGTTGTTTGCTGTGCAGAAGCTCTTTATTTTGATATGATCCCATTTGTTGATTCTCGGTATTATTTCTTGTGCTGCTGGGGTTCTGTTCAAAACGTCCTCTTCTGTCTTCAGAAGTTTTCCCTATTTTATCTTCCAGCAGATTAAGTGTTTCTGTTTTAACCTGTACATCTTTGGTCCATTTTGTTTTGTTTTGTTTTTTTGGCACTGGGGATTGAACTCGGGTCCTTGTGCTTGCAAGGCAAGCACTTTAACCACTGAGTTAAATCCCCAGCCCCTTTGGTCCATTTTGACTTGAGTCTAGTGTATGGTGAGATATACGGGCCGGACAGCCAGTCTTCCCAGCACCATTTATTAAAGAGGCCCTCTTTCCTCCAGTGTATGTTTTTGGCCCTTTTGTCAGAGGCCAGACAGCCCGAGGTTGTTTCTTCTCCTTCTATTCTGTTCCGCTGATCCACATGCCCGTTTCCAAGGGGCATGATACTGTGGCAGTATCATGTTTCGGTCGCCATAGCTTTATTGTATAACTTCCCGTCTGGGATGGTGATGCCTCCTGCTTTGCTCTCGTTACCCAGGATTGCTTGTGCTATTCTGGATCTCATCCTGTTCCATATTAATTTTAGGTTTTTGCTAGATATGTGAGAAATGCCATTTGGATTTTGATTGGATTGCATTTAACTTCTCTGTATTCATTTTAGGAGTATGGCCATTGTAATTACATTGGTTCTGCCTGTCTGGGAACAGGGGAGATCTTTCAATTTTCTGATGTCCTCTTTGATTTCCCTTCTCAAAGTGATGTAATTTTCATTGTAGAGGTCTTTCACTTCCTTGGTTAGGTTAATTCTAAGTAATTTTTTGATGCTGTTGTGAATGGTATTTTAGTTTTCCTAGTTTCTTTTTCAGTGAGTTTAATAGGAATGCTATTGATTTTCGTGTGTTAATTTTGTATCAGCATATTATTATTTTTTTTAAATGAGGTTTTTTTTTTTTTTTTTCCTGGTGCTGGGGATTGAACTCAGGACCTTGTGTTTGTAAGGCAAGGACCTTAACCGCTGAGCTAAATCCCCAGCCCCTGTATCAGCATATTATGTAGTGCTGAATTTGGTTATTAATTCTAGGAGTCTTTTGGTGGAGTTCTTTTGGGTCTTGTAAGTAAAGTTTCATGTCATCTGCAAATAATGATACTTTGACTTTGTCCTTTCTTATACATGTCCTTTTTGTTTCTTTTGCCTGATTGCTCTAGCTAATGTTTTGAGGACTATGTTGAAAAGAAGTGGTGATAATGGACAACCTTGTCTTGTTCCTGATTTTAGAGGGATGTCTTTCCGTTTTTCCCCTCTTACTATGATGCTGGCTGTAGGTAGTCATACATGGCTTTTATCAGATTGAGACAAAGTCCTTCTGTACCTATTTTTTGGGCTTGGGGATTTAGCTCAGTGGTTAGAGTGCCTGCCTCACAAGCACAATCCCCCAAGTTCAATCCCCAGCACCAAAAAAACGAAACAACCTATCTTTTTCAGGTTTTTTTTTTAATCATTAGTGGATGTTGGATTTTGTCAAAGGCCTTTTCTGTGTCTATTGAGATGATCATGAGATTTTTGCTTTTGCTTCTCTTTATGTGAATTACATTTATTGATTTGCATATGTTGAACTGTCCTTGTATCCCTGAGCTGAAGCCTGCTTGGTTGTGGTATATGATCTTTTTGATGATTTGTCGCATTCTGTTTGGCAGGATCTTGTTCAGATTTTTGCATCTATGTTCATTGGAGCTATTGGCCTGCAGTTCTCTTTTTCAGTTGGAATCTTGTCTGGTTTAGGGACGGGGATGATGTTAGCTTCCAAGAATGATTTTGGAAGTACTCTTTCCCTCTCGATTTCATTAAAGAGTTCGAGGACTACTGGTGTTACCTGAAGTTCTTATAGAATTCAGTTGTGAATCTATGATAAATGATGGATTGTGCCAATTTGAGAAAGAAACACACAACTAAATAGGATCACTGTAGTTCTGGTGCAGCTGAGAGATTTACTGAAGACAGAGGACCTGCACTGGGTGAGAGTGACGGCAACAGGCCTGCTGCCTGAATGATACTGAAGGGAAATGAAGCGGGCTCACTTCTGCTTCTTTGGAGGCACTCTGTTCTTCACCTTCACCTTGGACATCTTCTCCTGGCTTCCAGCGCAGACTCTTCAGCCTCCAGCGTAGCCCCTTCAGCCCTCCGGCACAGACCCTTCGGTCTCCTGATATGAACCTACAAAGGACACTACAGTGAGCTGCAGGCCTTTGACTGAATCCTTTGGCTCTCCAGTGTGCAGACAGTCCTTTGCCTCTTTCCACACCTGACTCTGTGGGTGGCCATTGTAACCCAGCCTTGTAAATTCTCATGTATTTGTGTATCTTGCATTAAATCTGTCTCTCTAGTAAGCACTGACTGATACAGAATCCATCAAGATCTGGGTTTTTCTTGGTAATATTTTATTACTGCTTTGATTCATCACTTGTTATTGGATTGTTGAAGATATTTGGATCGTCTTGGTTCAGTATTTGTAATTCATGTACAACTAGGAATGTCTCCATTTCTTCTGAGTTCTCTGATTTTTTGATATGTTTGTGCAGTAGTTGCTAATAATTTTCTGGATTTTGGCAGTGTGCAGTGTGACTCCACCTTTTTCATTTCTAATTGCATTGCTTGTGTCTTTTCTTTCATTTTTTTAAAGTGAGATTGCCTGTTTTGTTGATTCTTTCAAAGAACCAGCCCTTTGACTTTTTTTTTTTTTTTTTTTTTTTTGGTGCTGGGGATCAAACTCAGGGCTCAGGCTGGAATTCACAGCCAAAGTTCTGCCTCAGCCTCCTGATTGAGCGCTGGGATTACAGGTATGCACCACCACGCCTGGCTCGATTGTAGGTTTAATCTCCTGAATTTGTTCGGAACTTTTGTATGGACCCCCATTCTTTCCCATGCTGGGCATATTTGTGTTTTGCTTATTTCTTTGGTGCCATTGGGTTTTTATTAGTGTCTTCTCTAGACTTGCACATCATTTGTTTCATGAGGGTCATTATCTGATTAATTATATCTTCTTTAAATTCACCAATCACCTTATTGAACTGTTTTACCTCCACTGATACCCTTTCAAAATGTTCTGCTTGGGGCTGGAGATTTAGCTCAGTGGTTAAAGTGCTTGCCTTGTAAGCACCAGGACCTGAGTTCGATCCCCAGCACCAAAAAAAAAAAAAAAAAAAAAATCTGCTGTTGGGGATTTAGCTCAGTGGTAGAGCACTTGCCCAGCGAGGGCAAGGCCCTGAGTTCGAGCCCCAGCACCCCCCACCCCCACAAAACAAAAATGTTCTGCTGTGTGGCTTAAGATTTCATCTTGTTTGATGCCCCCTGAACAGGTCTTGGGGGAGCTGGGAGTTTGTGGAGGCATTTTGTTGTCTTGTCTTTTTGTTTCATTCCTCCTTTTTTGGGGTGCTGGAGTTTGCAGTGTTATGATCCCCAGGCAATCCAGATCCTGGCAGACAGAGAAAACCTACTGCAGCACTAACTATCTCACACTGTAAAGCCGGCAACCATGGCTTCAAATATCAGCTGGATACTGACAAACCCTAAAAACACTCATGAACTGCCCTTGATCAGAGCCGAGACTTGAGATTTCAGGGAGGACACTTAGGCTGCCCAGATGCTGACCGACAGTAGTTGAGAGTAGTAATTTCTGCCGGTACAGGCAGTGGTGAGGAGCCTGAGCCCCCTGGACAGATGCCTCCCCTTGTGCACCACCCCCTATGAAGACTATTCTCACCATCCCGGCCTCCTGCACGGTGTACGGGCCTATGACCCTGCCCATCTCCCTGCGGATCCCTGTCTCGCCCTCTACAAGCCCGTCTCCCAAGGCTTTCTCTCACCCACTGTCTGCAGTAGGGTGCTGCCTCGTTACTGGAGCAAACTCTCCTGGGTGTTGGTCTCACCTTCAGTCGGGCCAGTCTCTTGGCTGCTGCCTCCTGCCTCTGCCGCCCTGCGTCCTGGGGCGTGCTCGGTCCCGGTGCTGGTGTTCCGCAAGCCTGTCTCCTCACAGGGCGGCCCACAGGGTGCTGGTGTCTGCAGCAGGGCTGGAGCCCTCTCTCCTCACCCAGGATAGTCAAGTCGTAGCTATCAGTGTTCTGCACCCTTTGCTCCTCTCTCCTCTCTCCCTCCACTCAGGACAGGGTCCTGCCTTGTAGTTTAGGCTGGCCTTGAACTCATTAGGTAGCCTGGCCGGTGAGCCCACAGTGATCCTCGGGCTCCTGAATGCTGGATTACGGGCATGTGGCACCATGCTGAGTGCTTTTGCTTTAGAAAGTCCTACTGTACAAATGATAGGTCTTCTTTAACCACTTTCTGTACTTGTCTCTTAAAATATTTTATTTAAAGCAGTTTAAGTTTATAGCAAAAGTAAGCGGAGAGTAAAAACTTGCCATGTATCCTTTTCTAGGCTCTCTTACTATCAACATCCCACATAAAAGTAGTATGGTTGCTACCACTGATAAACCCACACTGGCATATTATTACCCACAGTCCATAGTTATGTCAGGCTTCACTCTTGTTGTTATACATTCTTATGTACTTTTTTTTTTCATTCTTACGTATTTTGACCAAAGTATAACATCCCCACCATTTTAGTATCATACAGAAATGTCACTGTCCTAAAAATTCTCTTTGTTTCTCACTCATCTCTGATTCCTGGCAACCACTGATTTTTGTTTTTTTTTTCTTTTCGGTGCTGGGGATTGAACTCAGGGCTTTGTGCTTGCCAGGCAGACACTCTGACCACTGAGCTAAATCCCCAGCCCCTACCACTGATCTTTTACTGCCTATATAGCACCGCTTCTTCCAGGACGTCACAGAATTGAAACCACATGGTATATAGTCTTTTCAGATTGGTTCTTTTCATGTAGTAATATACATATAAAATTCCTTTATGTCTTTTCATGGCTTGGCAGACCATTTATTTTTCTTCTTTGACTTTTAGGTATAACTGACAAATTGTATATATTAAAAATATAAATGATATATATTTATACATTATGAAAGTTAATCTGTCACCTCCCATTGTTACTTTTTGCTTGGTAAGAACACTAAAAATCTACTCTCAACAGCAAATTTCAAGCATATGACATGTTATTACTAATAATAGTTGCCATGTTGCACATTGTGTCTCCCAAACTTACTCATAACCAAGTTCATACCATCTGACCAACCTTCCTTCGTGTTCTAACCCCTGCTAACACTCTGTTCCTGAGTTTCACTCTTATAGTCACAAAGAAGTGAGATCATATAGCACTTATATATGGCTTTGGGTTCATCTATGTTGTCATAAAGTGCAGGTTTCTGAAAGCCTGAGTAGTATTATAGCATTTCACACACACACACTTCATTCATCTGATGGACATTTATGTTGTTTCTACACACTGGTTATTGTGGATAACGGTACAATGATGGGAGCAGAGATGTCTCTCTGAGCCAGCGATTGTTTCCTTTGGATATATACCCACTGATGGAATGGCTGGATCGTATGGTGTTGTACATTCAATTTTTCGGCAAACTCCCATACTGTTTTCTGTAAGGGATGCACCAATTTACATTCTCATCAGCGTGCATACAGGTTACTTGCTGTCTTTTTGACTTTTTGTTAAAATCCTTCCTGTTTTAGTTATTTTTCTCTCGTTGTTGGGACAGAATATTCGACACTCAAAGTTAGGGGAAGAAAGGTTTATTAGTTTACAGTCTGCAGAGGTTTCAGTCTATAGTCCGCTGGGTCTGAGGCGGCGGGGGTGTGCAGACTGGCAGCCAGCCGGCTGCAAAGTAAAGTGAGGAAAATGTAAGGAATGTATGTAAATAAGCAATGCAAACAAGCAGCTAGTTAAGCTTCTTCCTGTATCTATTATCTAGGCTACCTGCCCCCAGGGCAGCCCACACTCCCACCCCCCAATCTCAGGCTCACATCTTTGATCCCAGCAGAACAATGCCAAACCGATCAATGCATCAATTTAGTAATCACACACTCTAGATCCAGCTATCTCTTACCACATGAGGCTTTGGGGGGACATCTAGACACAAACCATAACACTTCCTAACAGGTATGAGGTGGTGTCATCGTAGTTTTGATTTGCACTTCCCTGAGGATTAGTGATGTTCAGCACCATGTCTTCTCTGGAAAAATGTCATCTGCCCATTTTAAAATCAGGTTATGTAGGTTTTGCTATTGAGTTCCTTATGTATTTGGGTGGTAATCTCTGATCTATAAGGTTTGCAAATACTTTCTCCCATCCTATAGGTTGCCTTCATATTTTGTTGTTTCTTTTGCTGTACAAAAACTTTTTAGGGAGGGGAAGGGGAAGAAAGAAAAAGGAAAAAAAGAATGGAAAGCCAGGCGTGGTGACGCATGCTTGTGATCCCAGTGGTCAGGAGGCTGAGGAAGGAGGATCACTGTGAGTTCGAAGCCAGCCTGGGCCACAAAGTGACCCATTTGTAAATGAGGGGAGAAGAAAGGTTGGAGAGAGGGAAGGGGAATGGGAAAAAAACTAATGTGAATGTGATCATTATGTATGACAAACGTGTACTAGTTTAACAACAGAAAAAAAAGAAAAAAAGAGACTTTGATGTGATCCTTCAGTTTTGCTTTTTCTGCCCGTGTTTTTTTTTTTTTTTTTTTTTGGTGGTGCCAGGGATCGAACTCAGGCCCTTGTGCTTGCAAGGCAAGCACTCTAATCACTGAGTTAAATCCCCAGCCCCCTGCCCATCCTTTCGACATAGCTAAAAAAATTATTGCCAAAATTGTGCTTTCCCTGTTTGCCCCCAATCTTTGTGTTTCCCTAGAAGTTTTATAGTAGTGGGTTTTATATTTACATTTTTGTTTGTTTGTTTGTTTTTGGTGCTGGGGATCGAACTCAGGGCCTTGTGCTTGCTAGGCAAGCACTCTAGCCACTGAGCTAAATTCTCAGCCCAATCAATCCATTTTGAGTTGACCTTGGATGTGGGTTTTTTCCTGGCATGTAGATAGCCAGTTTTCCTTATACCGTATTTTGAAGTCTATCCACCCCACCCCCAGCATTCTATTTGGGGGCCTTAGCTAAGATTTAGTTCATCTTACAGGTACAGTATTATCTCTGGGCTCTCCAAAACACACTAGTCTTTTGTGTTATGATTACTATGGTTTTGAAATAATTTGAAATCAGATAGTTTGCTGTCTCTGGCTTTAGTTTTCAGGCTCGAGACTGCTTTATGTATTGATTGCTTTTTGTGGTTTCATATGCATTTTAGAATTTTCTATTTCTATGAAAATCATTAGAATTTTGATAAGGGCTGTATTAAATCTGTAGACACCTTCAGGTAGTAAGGAAAATTTGACAATGTTGATTCTTCTAGCCCATGAACATGGATTATCTTTATTTTTTGGGGGGCACTGGGGAGATTGAACTCAGGACCTTGGGTTTGCTAGGCAAACACTCTACCACTGAGCTAAATCCCCAACTCCATTCTAATTAGTGGTTTCTTCAATTTCTTTCATCAATGTTTTATAATTTTAAGTGTACAGAGTTTTCATCTTAATGATTAAATTTATTCCTAAGTATTTTGTTTTTTTCAAAGCCACTGTAAACAAGATTTTCCTATTTTCTCTTTTGGATAGTTTGTTTTGTCAGTGTATAGAAATGCAACTGACTTTTGAGTTGGTTCTGCACTCCTACCAGAAATGAGTTTCTGTTGTCTCACAACCTCAGTAGTACCTTATTTTGAGAGTTTTGGATTTTGGCCACTTTAGTAGATATGGAGTACTATCTCACTGTTTTAATTTGCAATTCCCTAATATGGAATATCTTTTCGTATGCTTACTTGCCATCTGTAAATGAGGTGCCCCCCTCTCCTTTAAATCTTTATTTGCAAACTTTACATGACAGTAGTGAAAAAGACAAACAACCTACACATTCTTCTCCCAGCTTCTAGGGCAGAAGGAGACCAGAAATACGGTTTTTCAGATTCCCACTTGATCACCTGCCTGGTTTTCACTCCTGGATGGGAAATACCTTCATAATTTCATGAACCAGTTCGGGCAGTCTTGAGTTCCATGGTCCTCAACCTCAGGTACCTGGGTAGTAGCATCATCAACTGTAACTTCAGACACCTGAGTACTTGTGCCCCGAAGCTCAACTTCAGGCACCTGGGTACTTGCGTCATGGCCTGGTCTGCAGTTAACTTGGTCCTGCTGCTGTAGACAGCCTCCTGGGCAGAGGTCATCTTGGAGCCTCCCACTGGGAGCTGACTGAAATGGTCCACCAGGTTTCTCTTCATCTTGGATACATCCCGTTGTTAATCTGGCCAGCAAAATATCATGATCTGAATCTCACCTTCAGGATGCCACTGACGCATGTGAAGCAGGGTGCGAGTCAGAGGTTTGACCTGCGGGCTGCGCTCTCCATCAGGGTCCAGAGTGTCCAGGGGGCGGGAGCCTCACTGTGGGCACAGGCTCTCAGGGACAAGAATGCAGAGCTGGAGGTGGCAGCCACTCTTTTTTTTGAGACAAGATCTTGCTATGCTCCAAGCTGGCCTCCCAAATGCTGGGATTATAGGCATGGACCACCACAGCTATCCATCTATCTATCCATTTATTTTTGTGGCACTGGGGGACTGAACCCAGGATCTCATACTGACTATCTTATCCTTTATGAGACAGCATCTTGCTAAGTTGCCCAGGTTAGCCTTAAACTTGTGATCTTCATTTGGCCTCAGCTTCCCAAGTAGCTAGGAATGTAGCCATAAATGGGTTTGTGCCCATCTTAAAATTAAGTTGTTTTCTTACTACTGAGTTTTAAGAGGTCTTTGCATATCTGGGAGTAACAGCCTTTTATACATCCTCTTAGTGCGTGGCTTGTCTTTTGCAGAGCACAAGGTTTTAGTTTAATTTTTTTTGTTTTTTGTTTTGGTGCTGGGGATTGACCTCAGGACCTTGTGCTTGCGAGGCGAGCACTCTAAGCTCTGAGCTAAATCCCTGGTCCCCAAGGTTTTAATTTTAATGAAGTCCAGTTTACTAATTACTTTGCATGGATCATGTCTTTGTATGTGAGTTAATTTTTGTGAAGATGTGAAATCTGCGTCTAGACTCTTCTCTTTTGCTGCCGGGGACTGATCGCAGGATCTTGTCTGATAATACTGAGAACATGCCCCACCCTCTACACTAAAACCAGCCTGTTCTTTTTATTGGGGGTGGTGGTGGTGGTACAGAAATACCCAGGAATTCTAGCACTATTTGCTGAAGAGACTATCTCTTCATTGTTTTATTTTTGCTCCTTTAGCCTCCCCACCCCATCACATGATCATATATGTGGGTCTGTTTCTGAACCCTACTCTGCTCCAGTGACCAATTTGCTTACTGCTTTGCTATTACTACATTGTATTGATTACTACAGTTTATGTTCGATCAGGTAGAAGCAGCTTAAAATTTTAGAATCAGTTTGATATCCACAAATAACTTGCTGGGATTCTGGTGGGATTACACTGAAACTGTAGTAAATGAGAAATGACATCTTTACAATATCAAGTTGTCTAACTTATGAACAGAAAACATAAGCAATTTATATAGTTCTTTGATTTCTTTTGCCAGTATTGTAGTTTTTCCTCATCCATTTCACACCTAAGCTGGGCATGGTGCCACAAGCTTGTAAGTCCAGCACTTTGGGCCCCTGAGGCTGAACAACTCAAGTCCTGCCTGAGCAATTTAGCAAGACCTCATACCCTGTCTCTACATTAAAAAATACAAAGGACTGAGGATAGAGCTCAGTGCCAAGGTCCTGGCTTCAATCTCCAATACCACCACCAAAAAACCAAACCAAACCAAACCACAAACGAAGAAAAAGCCCACTGAGGTGTTTCATTTTTTTTGTGTATGTGTTTCATTTTTTTTAAGTGCTGACTTAAATGCTGAGTAGCACCTCCTTAACCCATACTTGATGTTTCAAGACCCTCAGTGAATGCCCCAAAATGCAGATGGTGCCATGCCCCATTCCAGTGACCTCTAACCTAGGATGGCTTGACTCAGGGTTTTGACCTTATGATGGTGCAGAAACAGACCCATGTAACGATTCCGTTTTTCGTGTTTAGTAGGGTGGTTTAAAAAAACATGAGGTATTTACTATCTTATTATTAAGTACAGCAAGATCAGTAATAATAAACCAGTAATTTTAACAATGTATTGTAATACACGTTATGTGAATGTGGCCTCACAAGCTTATCAAGACTAAGATTAATATTTTTGAAACAATTCACTGTGGGTAACGAACTTGTAGAAAGCAAAACCATGAGTAAGATGGTACTAGGGTATTATATTTTTAATTACCATGTTGAGAGACCAGGGTTTCCCTATGTAGTTCACGCTAGCCTTTGAATTCACTATGTAGGGGCTGGCGATTTAGCTCAGTGGTCAGGGTGTCTGCCTCGCAAGCACAAGGCCCTGAGTTTGATCCCTGGCACATGCACACGCAAAAAAAAACAAAACAAAACAAAAAAAAACCAAAAAGAATTCACTATGTAGCCCAGGCTGTCCTAATTTGTGGTGATCCTTCTGTCTCAGCTTCCTGAGTGCTGGAATTACAGGTGGTACCACCATGCTGGTCTCCTCAGACTATGTTTGTAAGTTAAGAAAGGATATGAATACTTTCTTAGCTTGCTAAGTGGTTCTCAGTAAGTTTCACAGCATCTCTAGTGGTTTCTATTTGCTTCTTGGGTAAGTTGTAAAATTTCCCCAATTGTCAGTTTGGGTCTGCTTGAACTTTAATTTCAAAAACTTAAGTGGGAATACTTACCCCACATATTGCTATGTGATAATGATATAATTGACGACATAAATGGCAGAATCCACAAAATCGTAGAGTAACATATATGGTGCCAGCATTATGCTGGCTTCCTTCCTTACTACTGTTGTAGAGCAGTAGTTCTTAGATTTATACCACATCAAAAGCAAAGTACCCAGCAACACAGCTGGTACTTGATAAGAACAGCAAATAAAGACTAATTGTTAACAAGCAGTTAACTGTCTTACTTTTGTATTTCCAGCCCCCAGCCCCAGCATATAGCCTAGCATACAATAGGTATTCTGTATAATGATTATGAAAACCAAACCAAAAACCTACAAATTCTGGCAGAAAGCAGGTACATTTATTTATTCATCTTTGGAATCCCTGAGGAATTGCTGAACACTTCCACTAAATTTCAATTCTCACCTTTAACTTCATGGACTAGATTTGCTTTTTTCACAAAACTGATACAAAATATGAATATGAAGCTTTTTTTTTTTTTAAAGGACTACACAATTTTCCTTCCACCCCAGATAGAATTGGGTTGTGGCTATTGGTAGGTTATATAGGTACTCCTAGAACGTCCTCTCCAAAATGCCCTAGGAATCAATTACTTTCTAAGCTCCTTAAAGAAAAATAGCATTGTCATCTCTAAATCCCTTATGTACTTTGAAAAATACTCTATCATAGCACTCAGTAAATACTTCAACCTAATTCGCTGGCAAGTTCTGCTGTGCAACTGCACAACCTATCTTGATTTCAACTACTACTCATTCCCACTGCTACCATCTTAATGGAAGTCACCATTGTATTGTTGTTGGCCCGAATAACCGCTATCCTTTCCAAACCGGTCTGTTTCCCCCAAGAGTTGAAATGATCAGCAACGTTAAGAAAACCACCAAGCAACCTGCAAACCAAAAATCAGACAATTCATTTTTCTGCTTGAGATTCTGTAAGAATTCATTCTTTAAATCTACAAGGCTCTTCATCAAGGACCAACAAACTGTAACCTACGGCCAAATGCAACTTGCCCCTACATGTTTCTGTAGATGCAGCTTTTCGGGAACACAGCCACATACTGTCTGCAAGTGCTTTTGTACTGAAATGGTAGAGGCGAGTAGTTCTGACAGATTGCACGGCGCGCCGCACCTAAATATTTACCACCAGGCACTTACAGGAAGCTTGCCGAGCCCCGCTGTCCTACTGGATCTTCTACTCCCTTTCTCCGGTGCATCTCGACCGAGCCTTTTCTATCTGACAGTCTTTGCACTTCCTGATCTAACTGTCCAGGAAGGATCTCTACTTACCTCACCCCATGATTCTGTTCTCAGGATTCAGGTCTCGGCTTCAACACCAACTCTTCAGAAACTTCTCCTAGCCAGCCAATCTAGAGGGGCTCTATTGGTTAGGAAGCAGTAACATTTTATGGGAGAGGGTGCTGGGGGTCAAACTCAAGGTCTTGCACATGCTGGGCAAGCACTCTATCACTATTTTTGTTTTATGGTGGAAAGAATGTCGACTTAGAATTAGCAAGTTGGACTCAGTTTAGACGATCCCAATTTGTTGACAACATTGCAAACATTATAATCAGGAGCCAGCTCGATCTAGGTGTTAACTCTGACTGCATTAATGTCATAACCCTTCTTCACATCCTGACCAAACTGGTGTTTCTTGGCTTTGACACCTACAATGAACACAAATGTGTTGTTGTCTCTTACTTGTGGCATACTCCGCGGCGAGGACTTGAATGCCCTGAAGGACGGGCTTGTTTCGCTGCGGTGTTCTTCTAAAGGGTTTTAGAGCTGTTTCCGGAGCAGGCGTCTTGGGGTACTGGCAGGTAGTGATGTGCAGCCTTTCAGCACTACCTTCTTTGTGTTCCAAGCCTCTCTTCACCTCTGGGAGGGACGGGTTTCCTTCTTCACTTTTGGTGTCGTACTGGTGAAGGTCCAACAAAACAGTACTGAACACTGAAATCATGTATTAATTTAGTGCTCTCCCCAGTCAGAATATAAGCTCCAGGACAGAAAAGACTTTGCTCCAAACACCATTTTACAGCACAGTAAGATCACAGCCTCAAAATAATACCTGATTTTTTTGGGAGACAGGGTATCACCATGTAGTTCAGGCTGGCCTTCAACTCGTGAAGATCCTCCTGCCTCAGCCTCTGGAGTGCTGGGACTACAGGTGTGCGCCACCACTCCTGGCACGGAATTGTTTTCTAGTTGAAAAGAAAAAGGCCAATTGGCCTGTTGAATAAATGAGTCCAAGGCAAGGACACATTCCAGAGCAACTCAGGTTCCACAGGGCAGTTCCAGGGATCCAACGTGGCCATGGCACTGGCCTGACCTCAGCGGTCAAAGGCTTGAGGGAGATTTGTCAACATTCCTTGCCTCTGGCCTTGTGATGGGCACAGCAACTCCACCAAGAGCACATTCTTGGGGTCCACCTTGCCTTCCTCAGGGAAGGAAATTGACAGCAATACCAGGCAAGGTAACACCACAGGATGGAACAAAGAAGTTCTCAACTTCATGATTATTATGGTTAAGAATTTTATTATCAAAATTATTACATCTCTTGTGAAAGTTCAAATGTTACAGCAAGGTGTAAACACTCCACTTGAGAAAGAAGTGACACTTCTTCCCTTCCAAGAGTTCCCCCCACCCCCGATCCCACCCCCCCGAGGTCTGGTCTTGACAGCACCCTGCCCACACAGAGGGGCTGGGGTCTCTGCGCGTTGCCAGGCAGGGTGAGGGCCGCCTGCCTGCTGGCCTCGCCCCTTGGTTAACAGCCAAGGGGAGAATGCAAACCCCAGCCCAAATGGAGAGACATTTACATACGTTTTATATAATATACAAAGAAACCGGCATCCCAGGCAACATGATTCCACTCCCAACGCTCTCCCAGACTGATGGGTTTGTGGGGGAAACGAAAAGAAGAGTACTCTGCTGAGGTCTCAGCATTAAAATAAAAGAAGAAAAAAACTCTCCCCTCACTTGAGCAAACACCTGATTTTCAATTTTGAAAAGTGAAATTTTGTAACAGTCACACACAAAGAGAGAAGACTGTGCATATGATAGTTGTAGGACAGGGTAGAAAAGAAAGGGATGCAAGAGGCTGGGGAAAAAAGAGAACAAATTAGAAGAAGGGAGACTCACAGTATTATCTTGTCCAAAAGAAAAGAAGTAAGGTCCACTGCAGCACCAGGGATTACACCTGTCATATATTTACTACCCCTACCATGGTTATAACTGAATACAAAATTAGATAAATAAAAACACGCCGGATATTACAGTAAACAAGTGAAAGAAATAAGCTGGCAACCATATGGAATTTAAAAAGATCGTGTACCCCACCTGGGCTGGCTCCAGGGCACCTCCAGGGGTGTACAACAGGCACAATGCACTGATGGGGAGAAGCCAGTCTGCCCGTGTCTCTCATCCAGAACAGTGTTAGGGGTGTGGGTGGCTTGCTAACTCTCATCGGCCCACTCGCACGTAAGCATTCCCCCTCAAAAAGTGGGGCAAGCCCACACACAATCACAGTCCTGTCGGTGCCACTCCACAAACTGTCTTCCCACTCTCACCCTGCAGTCACGAGTATGTGCTCCCCAATCACAGAGGCGGTGCTACTCATGGGCTCCAACTCCTGATTAACTGGGAGTAGAAAAGCAAACAAAGAATTCCCAGACCACTTGAGACCCTTCCTTATCAAATCTATTGCCGAGATGCAAACGATTTCACTAGGAATCACTTCTCAGTCCACTTCTGTCTCCTCGCTCCATGGGCTCTAAGCTGTGAAACACTTGGGAAGGAGGAGTGGGATGGCATTGTCTGGGCTCAATCTCCTCAGACAGTCTGCTCCCAAACAATCAAGAGCTCACAGCGAGCTCTTTCTCAGAGAGCCAGGCACCTCTCAGTCAGAGCAAGCTCCAAGCTTTGTTATCCTTGCCCATTTCCTGGAGATTTTAAGACAAAGGTAAGGAGTACTCTGGGTGGACACACCTTAGCAGACATCTGCTTTTGGAATGGTTCTTTTAGGATGAACATTTACATACCTACCATTTTTTCTTAAGTGCATAAAACCCTAACACTACTTGGATGGCTTGGGGCTTCAAGATTAACGCTTCTCACTTTTTTCCTTTGAAATTAAAACTTTTTTTCTTTTTTTAAATTTAAAAAGATGTCCTCACTGCACAAGTGACTACAGGCTACAGGCAAGGATGGGAGACAGAGGCTTCAATACAACTCATTGCACTTAGAACCGTTACTAACTGAAACACCATTTGCTTGTCAACAATGTACCCTTAACAGCAGGGAGAAACTTCTTTATAGTCTTTGCTTCAGACAAGATTTACATCTTTCTCCAAGGCCAGAGGCCAGTCGCAACCACAAGTCTTGTTTCTTGTCGACCAGACCCAATCCTCTGGCGCCTTGTACCCCCCCCCTTCCCCAGCAATATGCTCGGCCGAGGTTCCAGAGGCAGCTGGAAGGAAGCAGCTATGGGCTCGTTCAGTTCTGTTTGCCCATATCCAGAAGCCCTAGGAAAGTCCTGTCTGAGTCTTGACTCCTGACCCTTGTAGTGGCTGGAGCCGGTACTGGTGCACACTCCCACTCCCGCGGTGTGGGTAGTGCTGTGAATTGGAAACCGCAGATACCCTGGAGGCCTGGTAGGCAGCCGACTGCCCAGCGCTGGGCAGACTGATAGTCCGTAAGTCTGATGGCAACGATGACCTAGAGTTCTGAGGAAAGGAGGTGGAACTCAAAGTTCCTGTGCTGGACTGAGAAACTGAGTCTGAGGTTGGCGAGTCTGAGGGGCCCTGGGTAGGGCTAGCAGCACTAGAATGACAGCTCCTCCTCAGAAGATTGCTGCCAGTGCTGTTTCCAGAATGTGGCTGGCTGCTATAAAACCCTGGTGTCCCCGTAAATGGGGCCAACGAGTCTGTGGACGCAGGGTGGGCAGGGCTGGGATAGGATGCTGAAGAGAGGGACGATTCTGAAGAGCTGTGAGAGGGGGGGTTTCCAGGTCTCAGTGCAGTAGTTCGATAACTGTATCCTGGAGACTGCGTGGGATGTCCTCTAAAGGGGGAGGAACTCTGCTGAAGGAGGCTTTGTGACTCTGTCCGTGGACTATCACACTGCAGGAGCTAGAGTAGGGAGGAAAGCATAAGGAAGTAAATAAGTCCTGTCAGTGGCTTGAGAATATTTACAATATCCTACTTTCCCTTTCCATGTTTAACTTTTTCTTTTCTTTTCAGGATACCAAAGACATTAAGAAGGCTGTCTCTAATCATCTTCTTTTTCTAGCATGATTTATACCTGAGGGTGAGCACATGCTAACTTACTTCCAGGGCTGTGAGATTATATGCAACGCCAGCTTGTCAACTGCACAGAATGGCCAGGATCACCAAGCATCTGGAACTCCTAATATATTCCAGTGGCCACAGATCAGCAAGGTCTCAACTCACCTGGTAGCTGTATCTGGAAGGGCTGTAAACGGTCGCTCCTTTAGAGAGCGCTGAGCTCAATGTGTCCGGGCCATCCCCATCTGCAGGGTCTGCAAAGTATGGTAAAATCAACCTGGCTTCTCAGAATGGGAAGCACCAGCCACTGTTCATTCAGTTCACCAGTGCCATCACCAACCCATGCTGCTCTCCTTGTGACAAACTGAACGAGTGCAGCATGCCACAGGGCAAAGGAGTGTTTAATTATGGGCTATGTTTTAAATGCCTCATCTGACTCCTGCCTCCTTCTCTTCATCCTTCACCCAAGTGGAGATCCAGGACTTTGGAAAGATGAGAGCTATAGAAAGATAGTCCTTGGGAGAAAAGAGCAGACAAGAGAGCAAGCAATGCTAGATATTATAAATATGTAGCCCAAAAGAACACGACTGAACTGGAACCTAGATCGTGGCAGAAATGACTCACCGCATCCCAGCCTTTGCTGCAAGCCCCTGTGCAGAGCCCGGCTCCCAAATCCCCGAACCTGGCTGACAGCAGAAGGCCAGGGGCTCACCTGAGTCTTTCTCTGTGATGCTACTCTCCCATGTTGGGGAGGGCTCCCCTTTCTGGGCCACTCTCACACTGCTTCGGAGGACTTTAGGAATGCTCCCTCCTTCTCGGAGTCGTTCTACTGATGTAGGAACCATCCTGCCAAAGTAACGGCACAATCTCAAGCCACAGGTCTTAAGTCAAAAGTCTGAAATACGTAAACCTGAAAGGCTGTACAATAAAGACTATTATCTTAAAACACCTTCAACCATTTTTTTTGGGGGGGGGCATTATTTAAAACAAGCCATCCCCTCTTTTTCGAACTAGGTCACATAAAAAAGAAAAAACACTATTAAAGATAAATCAAAGAAAAACTGTATTAAAATATCAATTTAAAAAATCTCTATTTTGAAACATTTTTCCCTCTGTGTAATCATGTGCCTGACATGTAAGTAGTTCTTTAATAAAGGTTTCTCAGATTAATGATAAAATCATTTGATCCATGCCTTTTCTTTCCTAGACTTATTTCTTCATTACAAGACCCCTGCATTCATGTATCTGATTCTTTTTTGTTTGTTTGTTTTTTGAGATAGGGTCTCAGTGTGTAGTTCAGGCTGGCCTCAAACTCGAAGTGATCCTCCTGCCTTACCATTCTGAGTGCGGGGAATATAGGCATGCATCACCACGCCTGGCCTTTCACTCAATCTGACAGTCAGAGCCTGTCACAAATATTACGTATTTTTGGCCTTCCTTAAACCATCAAGTCCTTTCAGAATGTCTTACCGCTCTGTATATGCTAGCTGCATGGGATGGAGATACCTCTTGTTAATTCAAATTGAACTTAGCTGGGCTTCTGGCTTACCTCTCAAGTGAACTGAGAAAATACAAGAGGCAATGTTAGTACCCACCAAACAAAACAGTTCTTGGGCATCCATGAATATACACGCCTTCTAAAGTGCTACTCCATGGTAACCCTTGGCTTGTGCAAGGACAGAGGATCCAGCTGGTAATGTTCAATAAGCTAAGCAGGACAGAAAGCACTACTGGCTGGCTCTCTCGGACAAGTGTCCCCATACGTTTTCGGCAATGTTGAGATGATCCTAGATAAATACTTCCCTCCTGAATTTAATGATAAAACCTCAAATATAAACTTACCACCTGCTGCTGATATTCTCTTGAGGTCTGCAGTGGGATGAAGAAGTGCCTCTGGAATCTGATGGGCTTACTGCTTCCACGTGGGACATAGAGGAATGCGATGGGGAGAATTTTCTGTGAGGGGATGATGGAGTTCGGGCTGAGGATCCCTGCGTGCCATGGGCACCAGTGTCAGAGAGAGAATTACTGCCGCCTTGCCCAGCTCCTGCAGACTTGCTCTTGTTCTGTACTGAGTCCCCACCCCCACCAGCAGAATTCTCCTTGGCTTCTTGTTTCCGCTTGCGGTACTCCAACAGGGAGACCTAGAAAGGGAAGAGCAAACAGTACTTTGCTGGCTACCATTAGTGGATCACTAGCAATGGGGAGAGAAGAGAGGCTAGGGCCCTGGTAAAACAGGAGTGAAGCCACACAAACAAGGCAGGCACCAAATCTGACAACTGTTTTCCAGATGTGACAGGGATCTGGGCAGCTACAAATGTAAGCCAGCCAGAAACTGGTAAGGGGAAAAGTATTCTAGATCACATTTCTGAAGAACAGTGTTCACTAAGTAGACAGTAACCTTTTTCCTGCCTTCAGAAAGACCTGAGATTTCCGTGACTTAGTCACGGAATCATGCTATCATGGCTATTTCCAACAATGGGCACATCTAAAAGAGGGAGATTGAACAAGAAAGCTATGTATAGTCTGAAAAGCCTCCAAAACCAAACCAAATCATACCAAACCAAAAAGGGGAAAAAAAAAAAGGATTTTTCAAGGTTCTTCAATATGCTCCATTTTTACAGATACAAACAGATTTAGTACTATTTGGCTTACACATAGGGAAACTAGTATCACAGGACAGGAAATTACTTAGTTTCTACTTCAGCAAGGTCTCTCTGGAAACCTATACATATCTGGAAACGTTCCCGCCTTCTCCCCACATGCCTAATCCTTTCTTGTTCTTTCCTGACTATCATGACAGGCTCCGTCCCCGCCCTGCTCGGTGCACCTCTCTCTTGTCACAGCACACTGTACACAACAGGTCACAGACGCTGTTACTGTTTTCATTCTCATTTCTGGCAGTCAATGCTACTCATGCAAGTCTTTGAAAAAACTCATTGCTATTTTATTCCAAACTACATGCCAGTGTTTCTTTTTTCCCCATCTCCCTAAGGCCTCTTATTTTTCTGACCAAGTGTAAAATATAACAAAAATATGAAAAGCTTACACAGAAAAAGAATATTTAACTTGCCTTAGTTTCCTTATTTGCATAATGGGAAATGACACGATTATGGTAAGGATAAAATGCATTTGAAGAGCTTTCTAGTGCCTAAAACTTGGGGCTGGGGATTTAGCTCAGTGGTTAGAGTGCTTACCTAGCAAGTGCAAGGTCCTGAGTTCGATCCCCAGCACACACACGAAAAAAAAAAAAAAAACTTTGTGTTACCAGTGCCTAAAACTTAGGAAATGCTACATAATGTAAGGAATTATTATTTTCACTTCTCTAGCCTTCTGATTGCCTAGCAAGCATATAGTGCATAGTAGGTATTTCAATTTGCTGGAGTTTTGTCTTGTGGTGCTAGGGATCAAACTCAGGCCCTCACATGAGCCAGGCAAGTGCTCTACCATTAATTCACATCCCTGGCCTTGTTGGATATTTATAATAGTCACCAAATTGCATTAAAACACTATCTCACTGGACATGGCAGCGATCAGCTCTTATCTAAGAATAGTGCTAAGCGCACAGGTGAAACTTGGTAATACTAAATGATTTGGTCAGCCTTCTTCACAGTGGGCCTACGTAATGTGAAACCCTTACCTTTTTCCTCTGTGGTGGATTCTGCGGGGTAGAAGGGACCCCTTCACAGGCCCTTTCGCCACCAGGTGACATGGATCCACGAGAGAGGTCTTTCATAAAGCCATGTTCATATCTGCTGGGAAACCCTTCGGCAGGGGAACAATATCCTCCATCCAAATGTAAAGGTTTCCTGTCTCCCACTAGGGGAGACCCTCTATACAACCCATCTGCTCGAGGCATAGCGTTCAAAGGGGAGTAGGCATACATCAAGTTGAACTCTGTCCGAAATGCCTGGTCTGAGTTTCTCAGGAGGGTCTGATGTCCATCTCCACTCCTGTTTGGGAATCCAGTCTCTGAGGCAGGCCCAATGGAGGGATGAGGAGCCAGGTCAGAAGGACCTGAGTTGAGCAAGGAAGGTCTGTCAGCACAGCTGTTAGTGTTGGAGTCAAGGTATCCCACTTTTGTCAAATCCAGGTCTTTTCGGTGACAAAGCTGAAAGAATAAAAACCAACAGAGACATGGGGCAGGGGAGAAAGGAAAAAGTCAAAGGACAGAAAGGGAGGTGAGGGAGCACAGGTGCACAAGGAGAGATAAGAGGGATGGAAGTAGAGGAGAGAAAGCCATTAAAATCTGTAAAAACCCCATCTAGCAACAGTTCATATAGGCCAGACTGCTACAGAATCCCAGCTTTCCCCCAAATGCTGTCTTTCCAGATAAGAATACTGGGAAAGTCAGAATTGGGTAATTGGCCAAATGTGACTATTTTGCCCACTTAGCCTTTCATCAAGTTTGCAGAGTCACCATGTACACTAAAGGACTGGTAGTAAAATCAGGGATTTACCTGAGCTCCATACACACTACAGAGACATCTTAAAATTGTTAGCTTCTGGTATTATTCATTTCTAGATTAACACTGATGGAAGGTGGGGGAGGGGGAAAAGGTGGAGAAAGGTAGAAGGTAGAGGAAAAGGTAAGTATTTAGGTTGCTGGTTCAGTAAGGAGAATGGCATTAAAAACATAAATTGACCAGTTCTTCATGCACTTTTCACTACTGGGTAGGTGTGTTTCTTGTACAACTTTCTAGCCACTCAATTCTTTCTTTAACCTCTAATATATGCCAACATATCACAAGACCACTAATACCAATCACTGCAGAGCGTGTGAGATGCTGAAATATACCAAAGATAAATTCGACCTATTATTTGGTTTCATTAGCTCCTGACACCAAGATTTTTCACCATTAGGTCAATTGCAGCTCACCTGTCTTAAGGAATGGTACCAGAAACCCAAATGCCATGCCGTGTCAGTCTCCAAACTATGCTGTGTTACAATCGTTAACAACTGAGGAGAGAGGAAGCTGAGCTTTTCTAACAAGATAGTGTCCAGATGCCTGAAAAAGTCTCTCATACACTAGAGGAAGGGAACCAGTTTCATATTGATGTATAAATCCTGCTAATCCAGAATTTGGCTAACTCTCATAGAACTTCGCCCTAACTTTCTACTGGAAGCTGATGAGGTTAAAGTTCAGTTAATTTCTGAAACGTTATGAGAGACTGTAACTTTTAAAGAGGAAAATGGTTTCATGTACACTCAGGGTTCATAATGACTATATTGGTCCAAATCTTAAAATCTCTAGCACTAAAATCTGAATTTAGCAACTCTGTAACAGCAAAGTTTTTGAGAAAAGTACTCAATTAATATCCCAAGAGCTAACTCTTGTGTAGTAACCATTTCAACTACTGCAGGAGGGAGGCCTGTGATACAGAAGCCATGGACTGATTTGCTTTCCTGTACACTCTGTAAGGAGCTAGAAAGAAAATGTACGAAAGCTGTGAGGCACAAAATTTTCCCAAAGAAGCTACTTCATCTATCAACCAAAGCTCAAAACAGATGGCTAAGCAGAACTGTCAGATTAACCTTGGAACAAAGTATAAGTCATTGTCCAACACATCCAATATAAGCTGCCCAAGATCATAAATATTAAAAGACAGTTCTTACCAACTTTCAATTCAACTTTCCTTATTTGTTAACAAATAGACCTCACTTCTTAGACTTTATCAAAGACCTTATTTATTAACTTTCCTTTCACACATTCAGCACCCTTTAAACTTGACTTCTAGATTCTAATCTGTAAGAGAACACACCAGCCACCCCTCCCCCAAACAACAAAACCACCCCCATCGCACCCGCACAGCTACTTCATCTCCCTCGTCTACATGGACAGGAAGATTCACTTGACTTGCTGGGCCTGCTCGGCCGCCCTCCAGCCCAGTACCCCATTCGCTCAGATCCCCGGCCCTCCCCACACACTCAGGAACACACTCATGCACACTCACTCTCAGCCTCCAAGTGTGATTGAGATGGTGTGATAACTACCTCGGGTGACAGGGACTCGGGCCTATGCGCAGGGGAACTCTCAGGGGAGGATATGTTCTAGAGGAGGGAAAAGCATCTTGTTACTCATCTACTCCAAGTCAAGAAGCAAAACAAAACGAACAAAAAATAAAAGCAAGCACAGATGTTAGCCACAACTTTTTTGGAGGGTTGGACAAGAATGCACAGGAGAAATGTTTACCTGCAGAATCATCTCAATGGAAAGAATGACTTGAAAATGCTTTCTGGTGTCTTTGAAAGCATTTAAAGATAAATTGGTTATGTTTCATGCTGTAAGCAAACATCTCAAGCACATATCAGCACAGAGGTGAAATTTTAGTGCTACATTTCTTTGTATTTTAGATGAAAGTTTAGCAACCTACAGTATCTGTTATCCATGGGCACTCTACCCTTCAGTCCTCCTTAGAGGAGTGTTGTTCCTTCACCCCACACCCTTCTGATGCCACGTGTCTTCATCCTCTTTTGCCTCTATTCATGCTGGGGACTGGGAAGAGCAGGAACTAGGACCTAGGCTAGTTCCTCCTGAATGACAGCTATAGGAAGTGTGACTGATGCCATTCCTAGCTTGTCACAATTTAATGGGACCTGAACACCTCTCCCAATCTCTTGGCTAACACCCACTGTACCTTTGGGAACACAGCAAAAAGAAAAGAGAAAGAGAGAAGGAAGCGCCTGTGTGTGTACACTTGGAATCCTCCTCTCTGACCTGAGGCAACACACCCTAACACACAGGGCCCGAGCAGTGCGCTTTTGATAGGTAGATGTGAACAGCTGAAGGGCGGCAGTAAGGGGAGGGCTTGGGGACAGCGATGGTCTGGGTGGCCATCACTGTGAATTTTATTCCGTGCGGAGGGTGGCAGGCGCACGCATGTAGGCCTGCATGTTGGTGCGATGGAGGGGAAGCACGGATTTGAGGATGGGAGGGAAGGAAAGGTTACTTTGGTGGAAGGGGGACTAATTAAGCTTGCCCTCCCAATGCTGCTTTCATCCCTCTCTCTAGAGCTTTCTCTCCTGAAGATCTTGTTCTCTTCTGCTGTATCCCTAAGCGTCCACTGGGGATTTCTCAGCTTGGTCGTTCCTAAATGTTTATTTTTCCTTAAAACGAAAGATGAAAACAAAATGAACATAAACAAACAAAAAGCCCCCAAAAACCTTTCCCCAAATCAAGTTGGTTTTTACTTGTGACATCTTTTTCACACTTATCTGTGTCATAGGTTTGGTTTTCTCTTTTTGGGAGTTGGGGAGTAATGGTGATTGAGTCCAAGGAGCACTAAACGTGATTTCTAGCCCCTTTAAATGTTTTAATTTTGAGACAGTGTCTCACTAAGTTGCTGAAGCTCACTAAGGTGGCCTCAAATCCATGATCCTCTTGCCTCAGCCCTGGACACCTGGCTTGACCTATAGTTTGATGGAAAAAAGTCTCCTATCTCTGTACTGGGGTATGGAAAAGAGTGTGGCCATTAGAATGGTGACAAGAATGGGTCAGGAGGGTTGGGGGTTTAGCCCAGTGGTTAAAGTGCTTGCCTCGCAAGTACAAGGACCTGAGTTCGATCCCTAGCACCAAAAGAAAAAAAAAAAAGAAAAAAAAAGAAAAAGAATGCGTCAGGGTAGTAAAGTTTCTTTTGTTTTAAATGATAAGAAAGACTAAATTTCCTTAGTTAAACCATCCAAGTTTATAATAGTGGGACCATGCATTGGAAATTTTGCTATTTAATATATTCTTTCCTTCCTGGTAGTCAAAAATTACGGGTGGACAATGCTTCACTAAAATGATCTTTTGACTTTTTTAAAAAATATAAAAAATACTCTGCATTTGTATAGTGTTTTACGATTATTCAAAATGCCCCAAGGGAAAGGGAATGTGCAGAGTACTAAACTTGCCTTGATAAAGTATTCAACTCTAGTCCTAAAATCTACTGGGAATTTCCTCTCATCACATCTTACTATAAAACTTTTTTTGGGGGATCGGGAGGATAGAACTCAGGGCCTTGTGCTTGCAAGGCAAGCACTTTTAACTGGTGAGCTAAATCTCCAGGCCCTAAAACTCTTCTGCCAACTGAAAGTCAACTGCAAGTAAGGCAAGATGAGAAAGCCTTCAATTATCTGCTTTTGTATTTGGCTAGTAAGAATACCACAAGGAATCTGGTAAGGAGTAATTTTCTTAAAAAGCCAAATGTAACTGGGGGGCATTTCTTTCACCTGGAAAGAAGTTCACTCCAAAGGTAAGTTTTAACGGTAGAGTTGAGGTACAGAACGCATAAATTTGCTTACAAGGTTGTTAGTGCTCTCTTTCTAAGTTACTTATATAAACACCTAGGTGTTTTTTACTTCTTACACTCTCATGAATGCTGACCAAGGAGCTGGAATTGGTTAGAACATTCAACTTTATTGAGGCCACATTTGGAGAAGTGAAAACTGGGGTAGAGCTGAGTGAGTGTATTAGCGGCCAGAACAAAACTTTCTGAGAAGGAACAGACAGGAGCCATTTAATTTAATCTCAAATCAGAGCAACAGACAACAGATGAATCTTTGTCTCATTTTTCTTTTGCATGATACTGGAGACTGAATGCAGGGCGTTTGTGTTTGTCACGAGCTACATGCCCAGCCCTTTTGCAGTTTTTTTTTTTTTTTTTTTGCTGCCAGGAATCAAACTCAGGGCCTTGTGCTTGCAAGGCAAATGCTCTAACTACTGAGCAAAACACCCAGCTTAGTTTTTATTTTGAGGCAAGGTCACACTAAGTTCCTAACTTATACAGGAACTGTGGTTTACCTGTATAAGGTAAACTTGTGGTTTAACTGCCCTAGCCTTCTAGAGTGCTGGGATTACAGACACACATCACCACACCTGGCTAACAGATGAGTTTTTAAAACACACATAGATTCTGTTCAAACACAAACTTGAATACCATACTGTTTTAGAATTATATTTAGAAGCAGCTGAGGTATATACATTTCTAACTTAACCTAAAAAAATGGATGCAATAAGTTTGCCTCTTAAAAATTCATATTATTAGCCTCTTGCCTGGTTCTCATTCCTCACACATTATACAAGGACAAAGTAATCTGGTGTAAAAAACTCGTATTCACCACAAGCCATACCCCAATGCTTTTAAATCTCTCTTCACTGAGGCCACAATGGAAATACCAAACAGGCTGTAGAAGACAATTCACTCATTTAAAAGCCTAGAAATAGAGACACAATCCATCGTCTAATCTGAGCTCTCAGGCTGGTGTTACTAATGGTTTCAACAGTTACCTTGAAGTGTCTTTTGACCAAGGTATACAGTAAAAGTAAAGATCCAACATGCTGGCCACCTAAAGTTAAGGAGAATGAAGGACTGCATGCCAAAGACAGATGAATGGAACCCTTGGTAGCACTGCGCCTATTCTGGGAAATACAAGGACTGTCAAGATGAGAGGCTACCATGTAACAAGCCACACCAACCCTGAAGTTTCCCATTCTCTTGGTGAGATGGGTAAGGAAGATAGTAAAGAAATATTTGAAATGATAATATATTTGAAATGAAGAGGCACAAATGATTATTTTTGTATCTAGCACTCCCAAAAGCCAAACCCAAATCACCTCAAACTGCAGAGGAGTGTTGCAGCGACTAGCAGTAGTAAGAGATGTGATTGGCGAGAACATGAGGCTGTATCCATTTCGACATTCTTCTTCTGGGTGAGTCTGGCCAGGTGTGGTCAGTGAGGGGCTCTTTGAGCCTGAACCAGGAGGGGGTGGTGTAACTGGAGACAGAGGCCGAAGCAACTTGGTGACATTCTGCTCCATCAGATAGCGAGACTTCCATTTCTTTAATGGGCTCAACAAGTCTGTGAAATACAAAACTCAGATCAGAGTTGAACCACAGCTTAAATGGGAGGCTCTGCAGTAAGGCCATTAATCTCTGACTTACAGTGACTCCTAACTCCTCTTTGCCTTACCTCATTTAAATCACCTCTTCTAATCAAGCCAAAAGCCCAAAGAAACTCTTTAATTACTACGCTACAATAATTTGCAAATCACTCTATCTCCCTGAGAAACTCCCAATGAATACAATTCTAATAATGAGTCCCTGGAGCTAACTTACCCTCTTCCAGACCAAAACATAAATTTCTTTCTATCACACTGAGTTCAAAAATCTTAAAGCGGTGTTGCTTTGTTAAAATGACCCTCTACCCAACTGCCATATCACCAACTAAAGCAACTAGGATGCCAAATATGCATATTCCTGTCATCTTGTCTTATATATGTATGCCCTTTTTCAGTAGCTCTTTCTGTAACATTTAATTTGTGGAGGAGTCAAACATGATTCCCTCATTCATATCTAGCCCTTAGTGTTAGAGGGCTACAGTGTGAAATGATTTCTATAAAAACTCCCAAACATTAACAAAGAAAACAGGTTGGATTTTTTTCTGATTAAATTAGTCCTACTAACAAGTACTTAGTATATATATTTCTAGTGACTGCTCAAGGTCAAAGTACCTATTCCACTTGATTATCAGAGGAAAAATAAACTTTTCATTCACTTAGGGTTGAAAGAATATTTATTTAATAACCACTACTTGAATATCACTAAGCTAGGTAAGTACGAGGAAATGGTCATCATATGTTCTATCTTTAAGGAGCTTACAAATTTGTAAAAGAAAACATATTTAAAACATGTTTAATATTAGTATGATCAAGAGAAGTGATCATGTGTCATGTGTTAATTAAAAAAATAGTAGTTCAAGCCAGGTGTGAAGGTGTGCGCCTGTAGTACCAGCTACCCAGGAGGCTGACGCAGGATCAGTTGAGCCCAGGAGTTCAAAGCTAGCCTAGGAAAAATAGTGAGACCTTGAATCAAAAACAACCCCTCCCCCAATAACCAAACAAAAAACCCCAACAAACCTCAAAACAACCCCTGCCCCAGAACAAAACAGACACCAAAAACCAGTGATGTTTTCAAGTGATTATTACATACGGATGCAGTATACTATGTGTTTTAGGTGAAATACATAACTTTACTTTTACAAGTCTATACATCCATCATTATTATCATTACCTTCATGTTAAAGACGAGGACTCTGATGTGTAGGGAGAAAAAAACCTAGGCAATCTAGCTTGTGTCAATGTTCTGAATCACTAGGTTGAATTCTGCCCCCAAGGCCTGGTATAAGTGGTAACACTTAGCCCAGGCCTTTGTGGAAAGTCTATGTTAGTAGGTCCTGATCAGAGCAATGCTTCAGGAAGTTTAACCTGGCAGAAATGATTAGGACGAAACTGGTAAAGGCGAAAATCTTTGAAGTGAAGGGACCAATTAACACAAAGAGGCATGAGACACTGATTAGGGTAACAAATTGTAAAAGCAGAGGTAAGAATACATGCAAAAATACTGGAGATGCTTAAATTTTTCTTTGAGATCTCAGAGTTTATTTCCTATTTTGAAAGTATATTCATATTTTCCTTTTGTTCCAGATAATAAGTTTTCTTTCCTCCTTTAAAAAAAGTGCCTAGATATAAAAAACAAAGAAAGATACAATTCAAGGCTTGCACTTAGAATAACTTTTAAATATTCTGAGAAACTTAAATCTTCTAAAAAAAAAAACTTCTGTACAACTAGTTCCAACACTGTAATTACTAAAAAATAAGTAATGATGTGCATTGGAGAAAATTGAGAAAATGTGGGTGAGACTGCCACCCACAAATCAATGCTCATGGATTCATTTAACGTGTTTACTAAGAACTTATCATGATACTCTACTCAACAAAGGAGACCTGACGTATGTCCTTAGGAAGTTTATGGGCCAGCAATCTCTGTCTACCCTTTTCCCCATGTATTTCACTTTTTGCATACACTGCCAAACTATTTTTAACCTTTATCAAAATTATTTCCTAAGATTATACAAACATTCACATACTTAATCATACAAACATAATTTAAAATCATACCCATAATTAAATGCAGTGCTAATATCTGGCATATTTTTATCTAGACTTCTGACACGGCTTTTTGACTCTTGTTTTATCCATACTGTACAATAATTATTTTCAGTGAGATATACATGGCAAAATTACCTTTCAAGGACAATAAATACAAATTTATAATTCAGTTTTCAAATGGTTGCACGGCATTAATATTACCCAAATTTAACCAACTTAAGTATTTTTTCCCGCTATTATAAATATAGTCCAATGACCAAAAATTTTGCTCCTACACATTCCTGCTGTTTTATTACTTTTTAGGATAAATGGTTATGTGTAGGATTTTCAGACCAAAATAATGTTTACATACGGTTTCTTTTTACTTATTCTTGTATGAACTGTCTGCTCATGTCCTTTAGACTGAATTCTACTGAATGTTCATCTTTTCTTGATTTATAAGGGTGCTCTAAATAGGTTGGGCAACCCATTCAGGACCCCTCCGGTCTCTCAGGAATTAGTCCTGTTTCCCAATAAATTTTCCTACTCTTAAAAAAAAAATAGGGAGGTTAACTCTTTGTTAAGAATGTTAATAATATATCCTTTGCACCTTAAAAAAATTAATTTTGTTGGTACACCTTTGATATACACAATGATTACATTCATTATAGGGAATTTGTACCAGTAAATATCTTGTGCTCTACCACTGAGCTAAATCCCCAACCCCCACTTCTATTCTTTTATTTTTTCTTTTCCCTTTCTTCCCCCTGCCCACTGTGGTCTGCTTTTAAAATTTTGTCATTACTGTACAATATTTTATATTTTTATTAAGTCAAATGTTATCAGTTTTTATTTTCTACCTTTATCCTGAATACCTTTGGTACCCCATGCCAAAACTACAAAACTGACAGTTTAATTGGATGTGATGGTGCACATCTATTTATTGGTACTTTAAGAAGCTGAGGGAGGGAAGATTACCGTGATTCCGAGGCCAGCCTGGGGTATATAGTGAGTTCAAGGCCAGACTGAACCACACATAGTGAGACCATGTCTCAAAATCAAACCAAACTACAAAAAACCAACCCAAAAAACAATAACGAAAAAACCCGAGGCAGCTTATTTTTCCTTTATTTCCAGGTTTAATTTCAATTTATATTTTATCAACTGATTCACTGATTGCAGGGCCTCATACCTGCTAGGTAACCACTCTACCACTGAGCTATACCACCAGCCAGCCTTAATTTACATTTTTAATAAAAACAAAAACAAAAACCATAGCCATGCCTGTAAAACTAGCTACTCAGGAGGCCAAGGCAGGAGGATCTCAAGTCTGCCAGTAAAAGAGGTTAAGAAAGACTCTGTCTCAAAAAAGGGCTGGGAATGGAGCTCAGTGCTTCCTGGGTTCAATCCCTAGTACCGCAGCAAAAATAAATAAGGGAGAGGGAAGAGAGAACATATGGTAGCATATAGGTTCTTAAGTATACATTTAGGAGGGCAACCCACTCGGGTCCCCTCCTGTCTCTCAGGAGCTCTCTTTCTCTCTCTCAATAAATTTCCTACTCTTAACCTCCTTTGTTCCTTAGAATTCATTCTTTGACTTCGGGGAACACGAACTCAGTGTAACTGACATCTAGCAGGTTGGAGGTCCCACCGAGATAATTAGAGGAGCTACTTGTCAAGAGATATATGTCAAGCCAACATGAGACCACCAGCCAAACAATGATTTATGTAATGTATATAGGATGTCAAACTTCAAGTGATCATACAGATGGAACCAACTACAACTATGCCAGCCTCTTTCACTGGGACCCACTGGATCGACTTGTGAAGGGAGTTCACAACTGCTAAACTACAACATGACTTCTATGCAGGGCCCATCAGATTAGCTCTCCAGAGGTCACTGACTGCAGTCTCCCTGACACCAACCCTTCTCAGCTCGAAGCAGCTGGATGGAAACTTCGCCCATTCTCCCCTAACCGCAGTTAGGGATACTTCTTCAGAGGGGGGAATATTATAGACAGAGAAGTAAGGCAGAAATATTATAGGCAGTTAGACAGGGCTGGGCCCTCAATGGAGTCAATACACAAGAGGAGAATAGGCTACAACTGTGAATGGAGGCCCATCCATTGAAGGTCAGGACTCAAGATAAGGCTGAGGGATAAACAATGAACTGAAGATCACACTCATCTGCTCTGATAAAGTCTAGGTCACCCAGGTGGGCGTCCAAGACCTCCAGATCCAGCTCACCCTGGAATGTCTTTATTCTTTCCATGTTCATTTGCTGTGACCTTAACCATTGGATCAATATTACCTAAGTGACTACACTTGCAATATTATTGGTTAATCATCATTTTGACACATATTGTACCCGCCTCACGATTTTGCGCTATAAAACTTCCCCTGAAAAGTGAGCTCATTGGCAACCCACTTGGGTTGTCTCTCAGGAGCTCTCTTTCTCTCAATACATTTCCTACTCTTAAAAAAAAAAAAAAAAAAGTATATATTTAGGAGTATAATTAAATAGCATACTTATGGTATTTTTAAAAATCTAAAAACAGTTGCCAATTATCATCTTCACTGTAAAAGCCCACTGAAACTATAAAGTATTATACTTAGGTATAAAGTACTGATTATCCTTTTCCCACGCTGAATAGCTATAGTAGTACCTTCCTTTTTCTAAAATCTTTTGAAATTGTAATTCTGCACCCATTAATTTAAAACATCACATTTATTCTACGAGATTCCCTAAATAAACTGGGTTTATTTCTGAATGTTATTCTGTCCATTTACCATACAATATGAAATCAACAGACATAGAATTTATGCAAATATGTATGTACATATGTATGTACAAAATTTGAAACCGTATCACCCTACAATCCAAGAGAGCACTGCGCTTGCCATCCTTCTGCCTCAGGTGCTTTAGGACTGAGATTACAGGTGTGCACCACCATGGTGGCTTGACATATTTTTTAATAAAATCGTTAGGGCTAATCTAGTTGTTTTACTCTACCTCTCCAAGATACTTTAGTACTTCTAGCATATATTTTTCATGTCAGTGAACTGTAGCAATCATTAGCCAAACACATGGATATAAAAGGATTCTGACTGGTGTTACATGAAATTCAATCTTATTCCGAAAATGGCATGATCTTTCTGTTACTCAACCCTTGATATATAACGTTCTTCACTGAGATGCACCACACTTCTAATTAGGGTTACTTTTCAGTGTTCACTTATGTTTGCTACTATTGTGGTAGAACAGATTTCCTCATTTATTTTATCTCAGAGTTATTAGTGTAAGAAAATGTTGGTTTCCAGTCACCCTATGGCTCTCTAGTAGCTTTTTGGTTAATTCTCTTAGCTCTTCTAGTAGATGGTTGTATTAATTATACAGGATAATATATACATTGTTTAGCTGAAAATTTTATAATACTACATTAAATAATGGCATTACTGAGATAATTTGATAATCCATTGTTTTAGTTTTTACAATGCAGATAACTGGCAATTGTTTCTAGATTTTTAAAAAACTGTACTTATGCTGTTTATTATTATTATTTTTTGTTTTTTTGACACAGAGTCTTGGTATGTAGTTCAGGCTGGCATTGAACTCACAATGCCACTGCACCTGGCTTAATTATGAAATTCTTAAGTCATTGTGCTCTTCCTTTTTGATTCCTTTGTGACCTACTAACAAGTGAATTGTATTAGTAAATTTCAAATTAAAAATTTTCACATTCCCAGGAAAACTGATCATACATTATTTAATATTCTTACAAAGTGCAAATGAAGATCACAAATCTAATTCATAGGTAGTACCATGCTGTTTTAGGGAGCACTTAAGTCATTTTGATAAAATGAATCACGAATAATTTTTTTGTTGTTATTGTGGTGAAGTCTGAACCCAGGGCGTCATGCATGCTAGATGAGTGCTCTCCCACTGAGCTGTAGCCTCCACCCCGGAAAAAACAGGTCAATGAATAGTATATACTCCTCCATCAAAATCATCTGCACATGGCGAATAAAATTACAAATTCTACTGCTCCGTTATTAGTTGGAATTCAGGTTTTTATCCTGTACATATATTTTGTAATTATTAATCATTATGAATAGTATCTTTTAACATGAAATTTTGGTGTCCACATCTCTTTCTTTATAATAGATTATCTACCTCAAAGTACTACTACTAAGCATGGGATTATAAACATTTTTAAAACATTTTACATCTCATCAAAATTACTAGTTGGAATATAATTATCCTGTCATTTTTTACGGAAATCTCTCCCCACTATATTAACTCAGAGAAAATACGGACATAGAAATAGGGTTAAAACTGTTTGACTTAAGCAAACAAAATTGGAATGTGCCTAGATTTGCTCTAGAAGAGCACATAATTCTTTTTCAATCCCCCAAGCAAGTGTAAACTCCAGAACAAGTTACCAAATCTTTACCTTAAGCACTGTTTCTGGCTACTCTGTTCCAAATATATACTTACTCTTTTACTACTACTATACTGATTTAATTACTAGTTTCATATTAGAAGATGAAGTATTCATACTTCTAGGTAAAGTACTTCATTGTTACTCTTAACATTGTTTTTTAGCTTTTTGCAAAAATAAAATTTCAGAATAATTTAATCAAAATTTAAAAGAGAAGCTAGTCTGTTGGAAACTATATAGACAGATCTAGGGGAGAATACAAATATATGTATAATATTTATTCTTTTCACTAATGATTACAGAAAGATCCCATCTTTCTCCTCAAACTTTAAGTATCTGTCTCAACAATGATTTGTTCCATGTGCCTAAGGAATACCTAAACATGTTCTTAGTTTTGTTAGGTTTAAAAATAAAAAGTTTAAAATTTTTCACTCATTTTCTTAGTATTTTAATGGTATGCTTTTTTGTGTATTTACTTCTTTTTTTTTTTTTTTTTTTTTGGTGGTGCCGGGGATCGAACTCAGGCCCTTGTGCTTACAAGGCAAGCACTCTAATCACTGAGCTAAATCCCCAGCCCCTTGTGTATTTACTTCTATCCAGCAATTTTATTTAACTGTTATTAATTCTGTGTTCCTCAGGTGATTATTTAGATGCTCCTAAGGATCTGTCCACATCACTCACAAATAATGAACATTATGTCTCTTCTCTACTTTAATGGTAATACTTATTTCTGTATAGCTTTATTTCTGTATAGCTTTAGCCTTTAGAATCTTTAATATAAAAAAAATCCTTTAATGTAGCTAGTATTCATACTAGACATATTATTCCATGTAGAATGATAGTAATAACTCATATTATGGGTATGGGCCAGACGCTATATTGAGCACTTTTTCTATCTTATTCAATTCCATCCCCATAAAGCAAATATTACTTTGTATTATATTCTCTTTTTAAAGGAGAAGCTTGGAGACCTTCAGTAACACTGGATAATTAGTAAAGGCTAGAGTAGGTCCTCAAATACAGGTCTGTTTGATTCTTTCTACGACTGTAACAATAGGTCTCCTGTTCTCAATTATTGGTATTTTAAGCAAACTAATGAACAAAAATAATTCCTCAGGATTTACATTAACTTCTAGCAATATAAGCCATTCACTGGACTATTGGTTTATTTGTTTCTTAAATATTTTCCTTCTGTTTATGGTGATCCTTAAGGGCAAGGTGTGTCCTGTGAATGTTTTTCATTGCTTGCTACAGACTAGAGCAGAAGCCCAATAAAGGTTGGTGACTAACAGTCCTAATTCCGCTCCGACCGGGGCATCTAGTAAGCAGTTTCTCTGTCAGTTTTTGCTAGTCAGGACATGAAGTGCTATATAACCAACCTTCTCCAATTTTAACTACACACCCAGACTAGATAGAAACACACACAAATAACAATCCATGTCAGCTGAACAATTCTAAAAACTTTAAAAATTGACAATATTGATGGATATAAGCCACAAAGATTTGTTTCTATTAATCTTGTTTGATTAAATGTCTCTAATCTCTGATGTGGTGGTATCCCATTTTTCCCAGTTTAGAAAAATCCAAATAAAGGCAGAGTTTTAATATACAGTAGATATTACTAGTAAGAGTTTAATTGAATTTAATTCATATTAATTACCCAGTAAGTCAAATACAAATAATGAAGTGGTTTGTATAAAAATCTGAAATTGTGTCATATGAACTACAGCCTTACATGAGCATCTATTTAACATTTTGATCTTGTAATATTAAAAAAATTGGTTTAGAGATCCCCAGCCCTGAGATCTTTTCAGTTAAGCTAAATATTGGCAGAAGAAATTTTATTTTAAAAAACTGTCCCAAAATAAATTAACAAAAATAAGTTAATATAGTATCACAAGTTAAGGTACCAATGCTTTAATTTTAATTTGCTTTAGCCCTCCCCCAAAATGCTTTCACTAAGAATCCCTGTAAAAGCTGTAACAATCCCTGTGAAAGCCGACAGGCCAAATCATCCCCTCTCCCCCGTCCTGGCACTGGTGATTGAACCCAGGGCTTCACACATGCTAGGCAGTGCCCTGCCACTGAGCTAGATCCCCATTCCTTTTATTTTATTGGGTGCTGGGGATCAAACTCAGGGCCTTATATTTGTGAGGCAAGCATTCTATCACTGAGCCAAATCTCCAATCCCTTATTTTATTTTGAAACTGGGTCTTGTTAAAATTGACCAGGCTGGCTACCAAATTGCAATCTTCATCTTTTTTTTTTTTTTGGTGCTGGGGATGAACTCAGGGCCGTGTGCTTGCAAAGCAAGTACTCTAACCACTGAGCTAAATCCCCAGTCCCCAAATTGCAATCTTCTTGATGCAAGTCTCCTGAGTAGCTGGGATTATAGGCCCCTCACCATGCCAGATGACTTGGTGTAAAAACTCATGAGGATATTAAATTAGATTTAAAGGCATGTCTTCTTAAAAATATTTTATATTACCTTTCAAAATTCTCTCGACAATGAATTAATAATTTCTCTCATGTACTTTACTCATCCTGTGGCCCCTCAACCATGACCCACCTAACTTAACCATTTAGAATTCTTTCCTGAAAATTAGTATTTCACCACTTTCTTGCCTTCCCCCCTTACAAATATGAATATAGATTTCCTGAACTTACTACTTTAAATGTCTCTAACCTTTTTAATAACCATTTCTGCTGTTATCTGTATACTGTCTAGTTCCTTCTTTGTCGTCCTGGGAAAACTGATCCCTGACTTGAGATCTCTCTCTTCCTCTGTAAAGACAGATGTAAAGTAGCTGTTTAGAAAAAAATGCTAATTGTTTCTTTATATCAGAGTAGTAATACTGAAATTTTTTATGTGGACCTCAAATAATGGTTGCTCATATATTCAGAAGAATTTTAAGACACATACCTGCATTGTCTTTGCAGATACTAGAGGAATTACTATTCTCATTACTTTGGTATAGGTGCTGAGTTCTAGTCTCTTGGGGTACAGATGATGTCTGAGTCATCCCTTCTTCTAAGGCTTGCTTTATCCAACGCTGAGAGAAAAAAAAAACCAGAGAATTAAATAACCACTTAGATCTATTTGGTATGCCTATTTTAAAGCACTAACCATGTCATTACACGTCAACTGATGAGGGACACAATCCCATATATTCACTCAGTTCCACAGGCAAGTCTTGTACTTTAGCATATTAGAACACTGCCTGATCAATTCTTTCCAACAGGCAAAACTGACAAAAATCTTGACAATGAGATTGCGTTAAAGAAGAAACAATAAAAGGTTATTACTATTCAACTTTTCATACTGCTTAGAACAGAGTAAATGGGAAGAGATAAGGAAGAAACTAATATTTAACAGAGCCTCTGGTGATACAGAACAAAATACATAAATATGTGCTTAGAGGAAAGATACAGATCTCTTAAGAGTTGTCTGCCCTGTGCTGAGGACATCTGAAAAGGTAAAAAAAGACTCACAGGAAGATTTTGGATGACAACAAATAACTTCACTATAGGTATTAGAAGAGTTTAACATATGAATTTCTCCCCACTATCAAGTTATATTATGCACGAATAATGCAAATCACAAGAAATGACCTGTAGAAATCAAAAAGGGGAAAAAGTAAGAAAGACTTCTTCAATTAGTTAAATTTTTTTGGTAGTGACTACAGAAATCTAAATTTACGCGAAATATATTTAGATCAGATAGTAAAGCAAACCTACAAAAACTAGGATTGTAAGATTATGCATCCTGCAGAAAAAGGAAAATTTCCTACCTGTGATTGTGGTCTCTTAAGATACCCTGTTCTGTGGCTCACTGTTCTGTGGCTCTCCTGTTCTGACATAAGACAGACTGGATTTTGAGAAACACTGATTTCTGAGCCAACCATCCCCCCAGATAGGAAAACAAAGGTGATTTATAATTTTACACCTTTAGAGAACATGTATTACAGGTAAGGAAACAGTCTCCATCAAAGAGATGAATTCTAAATAAATAGATCTTCCTTCTAAGAAACTGAGTACATAAGAGAGTTCCAGGGTTGTTGTCTAAATTTCATTACTGTTCAAAGACAAGACCAAGTCTCAAAAAGCCAAGACAAAGAATGAATTCTCTTACATACAGAATATTGATACAAAGATGAACTTTCAGAACTACAGATCCATAGGGCTTGGAAGAGACCTTTAAAGTTGTACTCTCCAAAGCACTTATTTCATAGAAGGGAAAACTAGGCTTGGAAGGACAAAATGAGTGAAGAATGCTGTATTATAGATATCTGTTAGTACAAGATTTTCTTCTTAGAGTAGATGACAGAAGTTATCTGGAATCCCTGAGCTTTCCTTTGAGAGAAATTAATTCTTTATATTTCTAGTATCAAATAGATGTAACTATAAAAGAATTTGGTAAATACAAAAAGGGAACATAAAGCCAGAATGGGGCATTCTAGGAATTGAGATGCTGCCATGGTTGGCTATAAGGTTAAATACCACAGCATATACTACTGTATGGTGAAACTCATTCTTTCTGCACTGCAGATTTTTACATTATGTCAGGACTTATATATAAAAGGAATATGAGTGTTTCTTTGTGTTAATAAGTTTCAATTAACCCTATGGATAGGGGCTGGGGATTTAGCTCAGTGATTAGAGTGCTTGCCTTGCAAGCACAAGGGCCTGAGTTCGATCCCTGGCACCACACATAAAAAAAAACAAAAAAACAAAAAAAACCAAACAAAACCCTATGGATAGTAAGTTAATTTTAGAAGCCCCCCGGCTAACCAAATTATATCTAGAATTATTAAAGACAAGACACTTCTCTCTCTTTTCAAACTGTATTAAGAGAGAAAAGGATTTTTAGGAGGTACGAGAAAGAAGGGTAAGAGAAATGTTTAAAAGTAGCATTATTGGGGCTGGGGATTTAGCTCAGTGATTAGAGTGCTTGCCTTGCAAGCACAAGGGCCTGAGTTCGATCCCCGGCACCACAAAAAAAAAAAAAAAAAAAAAAAAAGTAGCATTATCGTGGGGAAGGAGCAAGGAAGTAATACAGATTTTTTTGAGCTCGAAGGACCTGGGTTGAAATTTAGCTGTGCAATTTACTAGTTGTCTTTGTGCTTGTGTAAGTTAGCAAATCTTTCTAAACCAAAGCTTCTGAATCTGTAACCCGAGGCAATAATCCCAATGCCACAGGTTGTAGTGAAGGTTAAGTGAGATAATGTATGCAAAGAAAGCACAGTACTCGGTAAACCAGATTTTCAATGAATCTTTTTCCGACTAAAAGTTGGTATGTTTAAGGACACATGAGCTATAACTCTTTGGTGTATATAATAAAGTACCAATGCAAAGCACAATGTTTCATTATTAGTTGGCTTGGAAATCTGGGAAACTAAAGTACTGTGGTAATAGGTGATTTTGTGGAGAACATGGGAGAATGCAACTGAAAGGGTTTTTGGCTATTTATAAATGCTTCTTTTCAAAAATAATGGTTAAAGTCAGATAAAATCATAAAGTGCTTTTTGAAAACTATGACTCAACTGAATTTAACCACTCTGGGCGTATCAATAAATGTTCTGACAACTACTTTTATAATCTGGGTATAAATATCCAGATGCAACTTTAATTTGTCTTATACTATTTTTAACTTATGCAGCCTTTCTTCTTTAATCAGATATGAAATGGTGGGCTTATTACGAATATATATTGTTCTAACTAATTCCACAAAGAATGGTTTTTCTCATCTATTTGCTTAACATATCTTCTGAGGAATTTTTAGAAATTTATTGCAAATTTGTTTAATCATGAAAGCATTCTTAGGTCTTGAACTAGGTGAGTCTGTTCTACCCACTCTAAAAATAACTGCTGCCTCTCCCCACTCAGGATAAAGCTGACTTCAATTCTGCCCACAAAAAGCTGTATGTTTAGTACAATCTGTATTTATTTACGGCAAATACGAAATAGACATTTAAGCAAACTATTTAGATCTAAACTTAAAAGATCCAATTTAAACACAACCGTCTTCTGTGGTAATTTAGTATGTGTATCTGAGTCCTAACTTCTTCCTGAAGACTATGACATATATCAAGTGCTTAAGCATAGTTTATATAAAACTAAGGATAAGGGTTGGTGATAAAAGGCTTGCTTAGTATGTGCAAGGCCCTGGGTCTCATCCCAGGCATTGCAAACAAAACAAAACAAAACACTAAACAAACAAAAGAAAACTAAGGATGAAGATGGTCAAATATATTTGGAGAAGGTAATATGGACTTAAGTGTGATCTCTTTCTTGTCTGATGCCAACGGAGATACAAAGATGAGCTGCCGATATAAACCTTAAATCACAATCAGTTTAAAGAGCTCAAAGAAATGAATTTTCTACTGAATTTGAAGTCACAGTCCTAAATACATGTTTCGGCTTTCACACAGGTGTCTGTTGGTTGGAAAAGCAAGATGGGAACCACAAGATGATAACCCAGCATCAGAATCATGAAGGAAGTCATTTCAAGAGGCCATTTCATATTACAACACATTCTTTACTATTAATCTGTACTGAATAATGGTTAACACTTCTTAAAGGCCAAAATAGGAGATTCTACGGTCTAGTCTGACAAAATGATTCAGTAGCCAACAACGTTAGAAACCTAGTCCTATGTATAGCCAAACACAGAACAAAAGAAAAAAGTTTCTTTCATACATATTAAGCTATTGCTCTATTTGCTCCTCCTTTAGACTAAAGATTGTAGCTATACCCTTTCTAATTTTTAACACTCCTCACAAAAGTAGTTAAGATTATGAACTCTTATTCTTACTGAGGGACTGAGCAATGTTAAAACATAGAAGGCAGATGTGGTTCTCAGTTTTGCAAGCCACATTAGAATTAATAGCTTTCCAATTATTACACAAGCATAATCATAGTGCTTTTTACACCAAATGGCACACCATTTTTCTTCTCAGATAAAGTAGTCTAAGTGACCTGATTAAGAGAGTATCCTCAGAGACCCAATTCTTCCCTTTACCAAGGCAAATTTCCCACAGAAAACAGCTTTTCAGAAATTTCCTACTATTCTGTTTTCAAAGAAAGTTATCACTGTTTTTATTTCTGTCACCTGAAAGTTACTCATATTACTGCATTATCTACAGGCTCTTTTGGTAAAGATCATGGGATCAAATTTCTCTTTAGAACTTCTTCCACTTGAGAGTTTCCCTAAACAAAATGACAAGTAACTCAAATACTGAGGTAAGATATCTAATTAAGAACTAAAGACTCCTTGTAGTGTGTGGTGCACAGATTCCTGTTGCCCTCCTCCCCTCCATATCCCGTACCACTTTGGCTCATCTTTCATGCCCCCCAACCCCCAAGAAATAATTTCTTTTCTTCGGGGAAAGAGAAAAGCTTTAAGTTTGGAGGAGTCAGGGAAGACCTGCCTGGAGTTGGAGACTTCATCACATCAAATAATCTACATGCAGCATCCTCATGTACGTGATGCCAGTGGAGGAGGGCAATGGCAGACACTGAGGAAGGCAGCCTGAATCCAGATCTGAGGATAAGAGAAAAGGATGTTCCAGGGAACCGAAATCTACCTCAAGGAAAGACCAAATGAAAGGGTGTCCTATACTTCTAGAAACACTGAATCAACATTATAGGTTTGAGTGGTCTATTCCTGAGACACACCTTTGGAAAGTCTGTAGGGCTTCTGGGAATTAAGAGTGCATTCCAGAAAGAGCCAACCATCAAACACTACTGCCACTCGATCCAAAAACCCTAACTAAAGTGAGGAGAGAGAAGTCGAGAGAGGAGATGGTCCTTTACAGTAGGTAGGTTCTACATTCTCTAGGGAATAAACAGTCCATCCTGTTGTCATTTAATCAAGGAAGAGGAATTATACCAATTACAAAAGGATTTTTCCTCTAAACCCCTTCAGGAAATAACAGTGACCGAATTAACTGAAAGCACAAATGGACATGTAAACCAGTACCACAGGAGCGCACACAGAACACACCTCTCCCTAACCAGTTGCCAGGTGCTGTGTGCTCTCAGTAACTGCACGGGCTCCCAGAAGAGACAACAGTGACTGCCTACAGCGAAAACTGGAGCACTGAAAACGTGGTGTATGTCCAACCTTAGTCCCACTGGCTCCTAATGCATCAAGTATTCACGCTGAACAACTAACTCATCATCAACTCACGTGGGTGAACTGGCTACCTAGAACATGCGTTACATATGTTATGATTATAGGCATCTTACGTTAAAGAAACAAAACCACACAAACACAGACATACCTTTTTACAGGAGCTGAAGGTGCCATCAGACAGAAGGGGCCTTCGACGCCTCTCAGGCATAAAGGGTGAGCCGAAGCGAATGTAGTGTTTGGGGGTGGTGCAAATTAACGGGGAATGGATAAGACCCGGTAACATGTTCAGGGTTGTTGCCAGCACGGTTGGGTCTGTGGTGATACGTAAAGGGCACTCAACAGGGCACTCTTGCTTCTCTGCTTTGTCATTCAACCATTCTGTAACTAGATACTAAGGTTAAAAAAAAAATCATTAGTCAATGCTGCATATATAAAAGGCAGAGGCAGCAGCGCAGTTCACAAAGACAAACCTCATCTAGAAACTAGGACAGACGCAGCAGCTGCAGTGAGGCTGAATTGGGCATTTAGAATGCAAGGCTATCCGCCTTCATTCTCTCCATGCCCTTACTAAGAGAGGAATAATTTTAGCTAGCAGCGATTTTAAGCTCTTCCTAAAAATAAGGGAACAAAAAGTAATAGAATGGCTTCAGCCTTCCACACAAAAGCATTTTTATCTAGAAATTTCAAGCTAATAATACTAAGACTAATTTTTCCTAAAGATTATAGGTCCTCTCACTTCACTAAAACAGCCCTTGCCAGACTAAGTTTATGAAGATGTATTTGTCACTTACTTTTTTGGTTTTGGGGTACTTAGACGCAGCACGATTAACATGGGATCCAGGAACTGATACCACAGTTGGGTCAGATCCTGTTAACTGTCTGTTTTCTCCTGAATTGTCTATACTTCCAGCTTCAATAGGAGTTATTGAGTTGTTATTTCCTCCTTCTTCCAAGGCAGCTTGTGACAACTCTGCCTGTTGCGCATTGGCCTGCTTCTGACGTTTTAGTCTTTGGGCTGAACTGGTCCGGTACCGAGAAATTCGACTCTTCGGTCGGGGCCTAGAAGGCTTTGCTGGAGGTGCTTTGGGGACTGGTTTTTCTGCAGCAACATCCTGTAACAATATTAGGGTCAAATGCTGACCAGAAACTTCATACCAGAAACATTCCCCTTAGTTTCCTATTCACTTTTAAGCATCCTCAAAATGCCTACTGGTGGAAAAAGTGACTAAAACAAATGTAATCCTTAAATACAAACACTTATACATTTAAATACTAGCTAGACACTGAGCTAGGTAGTTAGATATCTGGGTTAGTTATTTCTTTAATAAGCATCTATAAAATAGGCCAAAAATCAGCAAAAAGTAGTGACCTAATTGTGGGATTCTTGGTAGGGAAGAGAACTCTCCCTGTATGTCTTTCCCAGATATTGAGGTTTTAGCATTACATTCATGGCTCACGTAGGGAAGGGCAAGACAGGTTTATCCTGACAATATTATGCAAGGTCAGTTATATAACTGGTCTACACAGAGGATCCTTTAGAGAAACCAAATGATGTGTGTGTGTGTGTGTGGGGGGGACTGAACCCAGGCCCTCGCACATGCTAAATTCTCCACTACTGAACTTCATTCCTGACCAAAAATCAACGTTTTCTTTTGTTTTTGGAGATGGGGTCTTGCTATGTTACCAGGGGTTGGCATGAAACTCTCAAATCTCCTGCTTTGGCCTCCCCCATTGCTAGGATCATAGTTGTAGGCTCCCAAAAGATGTTTCATTTAGTTCGTGGTGTTGGGGATTGAACCTATGGCCTTATGTGTGTTAGGTAAGCACTCTATCCTTGGGCTACATCCCCAACCCTCCCAAATATTTTTATGAACTTGCTACCAACAGTTTATCTGGCAGAAACAGTATCAAGTTCCATTCTAGCTTGAAGGTGTTTAGTCATTTAAATTCTGACTCGTCCCCTTGAATCTCAGGAGTCAGCTAATGAAGATGTTACACTGCTTTATTTGTGATACAGGGCAAAGTTGAAAATACTGATTTTAACTATTCCAAAAGATAGGGTAAAGAGTCATTTCTTCTCTTACCCCTGTTTGGGAAGACCTCCGAGTGTTCACACCGATATTCTGTGGGGTGCTTGGGATGGAAAGGTTTGAAGCAGTGTTGCTAACTTCAGATTCGGGGGACTCTGTTTTTGTTTCTTCTCCAACAGGAGTTTCTGAGGGGGTGGTAGTAATCTCTATGTCAGAGCTGCTCTGTTCCAAGGGCTGATCCCGCCGTTTCTTTCTTTTCTCTAAGTTTTCAAAAGCGTGAATGATGGCCTCAACCTTCCGGTCCTCCCGGGTCTAGAAAGAAACAGTATTAGCACAGAAGGAAGCTTCAGCAGGCCTCAGGGGACAGCTGCTTCAGAAGTATAATGAAAAGAAATTTATGGAAACTCATGCAACTATGAGTAAGATGATACATACATCTTTGTATGATACATACATCTTTGTATCTTTAAAATCAAAACTAAAAACTCTTTACTTAAAATGTTGGGAACAACTGTAAAAGAAAGCAAGATTAAGTCTAAACTTCTTAAGGTCAGCTATTTTGAAAAATTTTTAATATAGAAGAAAAATAGGGTTGGGGATTTAGCTCGAGTGGTAGAACGCTTGCCTAGCAAGCACAAGGCCCTGAATTCAATCCCCAGCACCCTCCAAAACAATCAAGTAAGGGGTTGGGGATTTAGCTCAGTTGTTTGAGTACTTGCCTAATAAGCTAAGGCCCTGACTTTGATCCCCAGCACCAAAAAAACCCCGAAAACAAAACAAAAAACCCCACAAAAAAATGATCAAGTAAACTGTCCTTGAACTTTCCATGAACAAAAAGAAATACCACTCATTTCAGCATAAGGGTAAATTATCTTAATCTACATGACTGAAAGAGATTAAAAAAAAAAACAAACAAATACAAACCAAGGGAATTCCTAAGTCAGGGCAAAAAAGACTATTTACTTTGCTTTTGAAATCCAGGTTTTGGAAAATTACACTGCTAAAGAAACTTCTTAAAGCCACCATTAGGTAAAAGTCGCTGAACAATGTACAGAAAAAGAAATAAAAATTACAATGAATTTTACCTAATTAAAAAAACTATAACCTCAGGGCAAATAAATAAGATGGTATCAAGCTAGGAGAAGAGAAAGGTTCTCATGACAGAGGTAGCAAAAATCAGAAAGAGGGTTGGGGATTTAGCTCAGGAGTACAGCGCTTGCCCAGTAAGTACAAGGCCCTGAGCTTGATCCTCAGCACTGCTACTCCCCCAAATCAGAAAGAGCAAAAAGATGTCAAGATGGTACCTACCCTCCTGCTATGAGCTGGGTTCTCCAGGTCTTCTGTAAGTTCTTCTTTTTCTTCTTCTGATTTTTCTTCTGGATTGTCTACTTCCTTTAAGATAAAAGCAATAGAAAGTTGCACTCTTAAAACTCTGGGAGGAAAAAAAAAAATCAACTGCTTTATTCTGGTGGCCTGAGACACTTTAGAAACAATTTCTAGTGCTTTACAGCGTTACTCATGTGAGGCCACATAGCAAACACAGATGCTAACTCCTATTCACTAGACTGAAATCTGGAAAGTAGCTGAAAGATGTTCTCTGTTCTTCTTGCAGTGCAGAGGATTGAACCTGGGGTCTCATGTGTGCTACACAAGCAGATCTACCACTGCACTACTGAAAGAATGCTTTTGACTTTGTAAATGAAAATGAACGAATGCACACTTATGTTGATACGCGAAGTATTAAGCATTACTACAAGATGCCAAACAACCAGTGGCAACGCAGAATCTGTTAGAGCAGTGGGGGCGAACTTACGGCATGTGTGCCACAGTGTGCTGTTTGTATCACCGAAAGCTTGGAAAGGTTTGCCATCGCTGTACTACAGGATCAATACTATACCATCATCATTTCACCAGGGGAGATTACCTCATGATCACTGGATACATTTACTTTTTCTGGAACTTCTTGTGGTTGCTGGTCATTATTTTCCTCTGAAGCCTCATTCTGCTGCTCCATCTCCAGCTCTTTCCGTCTTGCTTTTCTACGTCTAGTCTCTGCCCCAATGGTGGGTAGGCTTGGAGGAGGTGGGAGTGGCAGTTCTGCAGCATTGGGATTTCTTTTCTGTATAGGGCAATTCCGGTTTCCCTTGTGACATGCACAGTCCACTTTGTAATTACTGCTCCGAAGAAACAACCCAAAAGAGCCTGTCTCAGTATTCTTGAAAATCAGGAATATTATCCATTCATTCTACTGAAATATAGGCATAGATATTTCTTCCGGTGTTATCTTTGAATAAATTAAACAAATCAGAGAGTTCCTACAAATGCTTTTAATATTCTCTGTATATCCCCAACTAGATCTACATACAGCCAGTGAAAAGGAAAGTTCAATTTTCCCAATTGCTTTTATGCTATTTAGTAGGCAGTGAATCCAGGACAGAGTATCTGACGTGACCATACTCATCTTGAGCCCACCATCATGCTGTCCTCACTTTTATTCAATTCCCTACTTAATACTCTTTCTTTTTATACCTGGGTTGAATATGACCTTACTACATGACCTCTATTTTTCTCAAAAGAACCAAAGGAAAAAAGCTTTTACTTAATAAAACTCATCACATACTCATCTATGGCTCACTATTTCTGTTTTTCTGTATTGTCATATACAGCTAGATTACAGGCTCTAAGTAGATGGAGTTAATTGTTAAACAGGCTCCTCCCTTAGCATTATTATTATTATTCTTTTGGTGCTGGGGATTGAACTCTGGCCCTTGTGCTTGCAAGGCAAGTACTTTAACCACTGAACTAAACCCCCAGCCCTCCCTTAGCATTATTAAGATGTAAATGACAGCTATTTGGGAGGTTGAGGTAGAAAGGCTAGCCTGGGCAACATTAGCAAGATCTCCTCTCAAAAACAACCAAAAAACCACCAAACAACAGGAATAAAAGTTGTAACTGACAAATATAACTGTATATACTGATGGTGGGGGTGAATATTTATAATTCTAATTATGTGTGTGGCTCAGAGCCCAAGACTTCTTTCTGGAACAATGAATCCTATTGCAGTTTCTCAGAGTGTTTCCTACATAAAGAACTGTAAGACAAGCCAGGTGTGGAGGTGTATGCCCCCAATCCCAATTCTCTGGGAGTCTGAGGCAGGAGGATCACTAATTGAAGGCAGCCTGACTCCCAGTATGTATTACTACCACCACCACCGCCACCACACCCACAAAAAAGAATGAAAAACAAAACAAACAAACAAACAAAAACCCCAACCAAAAAGCACAAAAAACAAAACCTCTGTCTTTTTGAGAGACTCCAGAACAGTATCATACAATGATACACTGTACCTAAATCTCTGGAAAAAACAACAACTTTTTCCTTCACAATTTCTAGGCAGAAAAACACATTATTCATAAAAAAAAAAAATTAAGCAAAGAAAAAAATGGCAAGGAGTAAAAGCAGATTTTAAATAGAACTGAACAGCTTACTATTTAAGCCAAGCCCATTCCTGTCAGGAGAGGTTCTGGGGTCTTACCAGTTACTATACTCGTAATCAAATGCAATGGTGACTTCTGCATCCTTGGTGATGGCTGACACAGCGTAGATACACAGGTGAATCATCCCGTCCGCGATCATGTGTCGCACCTATGTGGACAAGGCTTATGATGAGATTTGTCATAAGGACTATAAATTCTCCGTAAAAGGGAAAAAACTTTTCACCCAAATCATCTCTCCTCATTTAGAGTTACAGCCTGTTGTTCAGTTCAATCATTTCACATGAACTTATTATATACCAAAGGCCTCAAAACTTGTATTTCTTGAAAAAGAGAAACCTTGAGATGCAAGAAATCAAGGTAAAGCACTCTTATTCATCTTTTTTTTTTCTTATTCATCTTAGAAGTGTTTCTAGCTCCAGAGAATTCAAATTCCTTAGCCTATAAAGCTGTGTGGATTTTCCTGTATCAAGTAATGAATTCCAGAAATGCCTAGAATCTGTTTCTTAAAGCCTATAAAAGTGAAACCAAATAGTTCAGTTGGATCTAATGACATCTTCTATCACATGACCATTTCTTTCATGTAACTTTATCGACTTCTTATCCAATTTAGCTCTTTTAGCAAATGCTAACACAGTCCTTCCCATGTCTGCGTTCTGTAAAGAAAATCCACTCCTTGCTCCCGTCCTATCAGTATAAAAAAAGCATCATTACTTTTACCCCATCTCTTGCAATGAAAGATCGCAACTGTTAGCCACAGACCTTTATCTGGATGACGTTTTCAGACTGCTTCTTCAGTAAACTTCTCCTTTGCTGGTTCCATTCAAATCGAAGTTGCTACAGATATCTTACCTCTGCATTTGGTGTACACGATCTTCTGATGAACCGAGCATCATTACCGAAAGTACGGGCATCCACACACATCTCTACACCATTGAATTTTGAGTAGAAGAGCACAAAGGGATATGGTCTAGGGATATAATTAAAATTCCTGTAATTCTCAACACAAATAAAAAGGCCACCCCATGATTCCAAATATGAAGCATATGCTGACAGAAGCACCAAGAGTCCTTCGCAATGCCTAAACTTGGAAACCATCACATGCTTGTCTGTTTCTGATTAAAGAACAAGCACAGAGCAAGGAATGCTGGACTTGGAAAGAAGTCATTACCACTTTATACATTAAACAATTTACAGATTTGCACTTCTCTACGAATAGCAGAGAGGCATGAGCTTACTTCAGTTATCTTTTCCCCAAGAACACACTATCGACCAGAATGATTTTTACAGAAATACTGGTCAGCCAGAACGATGTTAAACCTTACTGCTCAATGAATGACTTTCTTACTTTTTGAAGAAATGCCCATTGACCTCAAATTGCTGTCGCAACATGACTTTCCCACGATATTCTATGATAAGAGTGTCCAAAGCCAGATCTCTTGCAGCCCTCAAGATTTTACGGTGCTTTTGAACTCGAGTGACTCTTCCCAGCTGTAACTGAATAAAACGAGAGTATTAACATCCAATGACAGCAAGAACAGCTTAGCAGACAGAGTATTTCACAACTGATGAAAAGGTAACAATGTATTCCGGTTTTATCTATGATTGTTATGTAGCTCAATGACCAGAAAATTGTAAATTTGATATAAGCTCAATTTTTCTAGGTGACATGCTATCTAGTGAAACCTATTACCCAGGAAAGAGAAGGCAAGATCAAAGAACAACATATGATTAAAATTTTAGTGGCTCTATGTCTAATACAGTATAAGTGAGATTAGCTTTCTATAAATTTTTCATAATTCCTTCCTAGGCTGTATAAAATTTTGCATCCTAATTAATTTATTTTGGGTTAATATAGTTTAAAAATACGTATCCAGATAATTTATAGTTAATAGAACGTGTTTAAGATGATCAATAGTTGGCTAATTTGTTATTCTAAGGCCTTCTACATTTGGAAGAAACAGTAATTCCAATTCAGGTCCGCTTCCTAGATTCTAAAAATCTCCACTCCTAAGAGTCTTGAACCCATCTGGTCCTTACCTGCATTTGTGAACCAATAACTGTATTATTACAGGCCAATTCAGTCTTGTTAATAGTGTCTAAAACAGCAGGCTTCCCCACAAACTCCTTGCTAGAGTGCAGATGCTGTTCGAGGGCGTTCTGTACATCTGCACTGTACTGATTAGTGAAAGCTTCTTCATACTGATCAGTCCATAGTCTTATCCGATTTTCCCAGCCCTCAGTTGTATTCTCATCTAAATTCTGTACTTCAGAGGGAGAATTCTGTAGAGAACAAAAGTCAGGCAGGTTAGTAGAGTCCATGCATGAAAATGCACAAGACAGAGGGGCTGGGGAGGAGGCTGAATGTCCAAAGAAAATTTGTTTTCACTGTGGCATAAAAGAATAATGGACTGGGAGTCAGGAGATCTGGCTTTTATCACAGTTTTATTACTATTGAGCTGTGAGGCCTTAAGACAGACACAAGCATGTTCAGTTTCTCCATTTATAAAGTAATAAAATAATGTAGGTCATAGTTCCACCCTATCACCTATTTTATGACCATTTTTAAGTCACAAAAATCAAATCTGTTCTTATCAAAACAATGATATCAATTCATAAAATGTTTATAAAAAGGAATGACACAGACATCTTGAATTATCATACTGCTTAAATGTTCAATGTTTATTAAGGTTGTCTGTGCATATATGCTAGGACACACTGGTTTGTTTGATTGCTCTCTAGGAGAATAATTTTATTTTTGTGTTATTTATTGTCATTAGCATTTCTCCATTCTAAATATACATGTGATTCCAATCAATCAATCATAATGTTACCACCCACTGAAAAAGTTACCATTTTGGAGTATAATTTTTAGCACTTTATTTTAGACTTTATACAGTTACATTCTAAATAATATGAAGAGGTGAAGTGAGAAGAGAGGAGTGGGGAGTGGAAACAGAAAACGTCTTAGACCTAAGGTACTTTGCTACAGCCCTTCAGGAAAGCATTGCCCTCTATGGTGACAATACTAAGATTACTGTATCTTAGCAACAGCACCCTGAACAGTTTCATTTCACTCTACAGCATGAGCTATAAAGACAGTGCTCAAGTCTGACACGTTCTCCTCCATGGCACGTAAGGCTTGAGGTGCCACCAGAAACAAATACTGGTAGTGATGACAGAAGGAAAAGACCATAGTAACCAAAGCTACCTGAAAACCCATGTCCACACTAAACTTCCAAAAACAGGCATAACAAAATTAAATATACCTTCCAAGAATGGTACAGAAAACACTGACGCCTCTGCTATCAACTGCTTCCTTTCACTACTTTTGCATCACTGTTATTGGTTAACTGCTGTCTACTACCCTTTCCCCAAGAAACAGGAAAATGCAAAAAAGCCCAAAGTTAACATCATGCTTTTGGGCCTTTTCAGTAGCATCTGAAAAATTGAATAATAAAGAGGGGCTAAGAAACACCTAAAATAAACATACCATGAACAGAAGTATTAGTTATTTGACACTGTCAGTAGCAGTTGTGCAAAAAGATAGTACAAAATCTGAGACTTAAGTATGCTTGTAAGACTAGGATTGAGGATGTACAAATAGTATTGCCAGCCTCTAGTATCAACCATGAAACTTATGACTTGTTCAACTTTTGTATTTTGGAAGCCTATGCCACAATATTAGCCATTTTTCACTAATTTTTTTGGGGGGGCATTGAGACTATGTTATTCAGGCTGTCCTTTAACTTGAGGCAACCCTACTGCCTCAGTTGTGTGCTACCGCCTGGGTTATCTTTTACTAATCTGACTCTGTAAACACAGATGCTCTGCAGTCCCATCATCCTCCAGGGAGTGGACATTCCAGCCCAGTGGTTCAGAGCAGTGGTTCTCAACTGGGGCCAATTTGTTCTCAGGGGACAGTTGGTAATATCGAACACATTCTGATTTTTTTTTTTTTTGTGGTGCTGGGGAATTGAACTCAGGACCTTGTGCTTGCGAGGCAGACACTCTGACCACTGAGCTAAATCCCCAGCCCTGACATTCTGATTATTACAACTGTGCAAATGCTGCTCTAGTGGGTAGATGCTAAGACTGCGGCTAAACATTTTCCAAAACAAAGGATAATGCCCACAACAACACAGAATTCGCTGGTCCAAAATGTCAATAGTTTTAAGAAACAGTTCAGAGTTAAGTCTCTAGTAGTAAAGCTCTTGGCTTTCAGATGAAAAATTCAAATGATAAAATTTTCCCAATTTATAGATCCCTTTCAGATCTTTGGTGGAGTCTTAGAATCATGAGATAACAATCAGTTAGTATGGGGTGCTGTGTGCACGCGTGTGTGTACATGTGCTAAATTTTAACATGTCTGTGGGCAGGCAACCTCCTGAAGTTGTACAGCATTTGGAGTTCATGTGCAGTTGCCTGGGAAAGCCAACTGATAGCTTACAAAAGGTTTTCAATCTCTGGGGTAACTTACAATAATGGATCAGGGTTATGTTTGCTCTTCTTAGCAAAGGGGGTAGGGTGGGAGTTGAAGCAAATTTGGTTACCTGCAGGAGACAGGTCTATAAGCAAAGATGTTATGAATAAATTGTGTTCCAGAACACAGCCCTGGCCTCTGATGCTCTGAGTCCTCTCCCACCCACACAAGGTGACACCTCTAAGCTTTAGATAAAACATCGATTGTAATCTTTGATAACATGAGTTATATTGGTGCGCCACATTAAATACAAAGCAATCCCAAAAAAACTTTCCGTTTCTTAAGACTTTATGCCATGTAACTGTCAATAGGAAAGATCCTTCTTTAACATTGTGTACACATTTAGGGATATAAATACTTACAGAATTTAAGTCTTCCTAAGTCCTTTGAAGCCACAAGTAATGATTTGGAAAGTATGCTGTCCTTTTACATATACACAGAGGTAAAAGAAGATACTACACAGTACAATCAAATCTCCTTTCAGCAAGCTTTTTATTAAGTACCTAAAAATACTTTTAAAACACTGTACACAATTTCTCTATTCTCCAACCTCTTCACAAAATCATGCCTTATAAACTCTTATTTGATAATTGAAGAAACACACACGCATCACATAAATCTTCTCCATCAAACAGATACGCCAAGAAAGAAGTTTGAAAGAAAACCATTCCCAACAATGTTAATTCCTATCAATAATACAACTTTCCTGCTACTGAGTTAACCTTACAACTGTTGATTAAAGCCCACATGGTGCTATGGCAGGTGCGCCAGAGGTCCTGAATGATTGATTACCAGAAAGCCCTTACTCCAGAGGTGGAGCCCAGTCACAGTGATAAACACTAGCAGTCTCATTTTGTTTGGCAAAATGTCATGTATCCCCCCAGAAAAGCAACTAGAGAAAAACCAGTAAACAAAAGCTGGTTACAGAAAGGGAAAATATTTCAGAAAATGGCTAAGAAACTCTACTTTGGAAAAAAGCTCTACGAAAACTGAATGGCAACAATTACAAACTAATAAAAAGCAGATTCCAAGATTCCCAGACCATCAATGTCAGGAGAGAAGCTGACCAAAATGCAAGATCACAGTGAAGTAAAACACAGCATCAGGGAAGATTACCCCTTACCTTCATCCGCAAGGACTTCCGGGATCCCTCTCGAAATGCCTATCCCAAAGAGGAAAACAAGTAGAACAAAACAAAACTTGGTACCAAGAATGACAGTTATACCTATCTGAGACTAAAACTAAGGGATGAACTAGAGTTCTATTTTGTCCCCTTTTCTCTACATAACAAACACAATGGACTTCCCCAACCTATTACCAAGAATAGGGGTAGCTCAAGGCCAGTTCGCTCTGAGACTCGTGCTAATGCTTTCCGTCATGGAACTAGGGAACAGGGATGAGCATGCACCACTGAAATCCTAGTGCACTCTGACACTGAGACAAAAAGTAAATAAAAAAACCTTCTGTTGCAGATTTATCGGTTTTGAAATTAAGAAGGAAACAAAGACCATTCCCCTAAACAAGGGGTGGGCAAGTCACCTAGGAGCAACAAAGTTGCTGTGATGGGGAAGAAAGATCACTAAGCAGAAGAGGTTTCTCCTGGAGACTTTTTAGTTGAGAATACAGGAAAGTGACCATGACACTGAGGAAGCTTAGACCATTCAAGAGAAGTTTCCTGATTTTGTTTTATTTTATTTTATTTTATTTTTTTAAAACAAGGGAAAACAACCCAATGACATGAGGTGGGTATGTGCCAGGGCAAGAGTTTTGGGTTGCTTTTGGTCTCCAGGCGAGGAGATGCTATAAGGAGAGTGGAAGCTAGACACAGGCTGCAATACATGTGGGCCTGTGCCAGGCAGGGCTGGAATTTCATACCTGGGATGGGGGCTGGAGTAGAAGAAACTTTGAGCCAGTACTGATAGCATGGTGTGGCAGAAGAGAGGTTGGTCTATGTGTACATAACACAGGTTAGCTGATTTTTTGCAAGTAGAGTAAAAATTGGTTCTTTAACCATCTGGTTCAAATTTCTTGAAAGAATTCTGGTGCATTCTTGCTCCAAAATTTGAGCTATTTCAGACATATTTCTATGTAAGACGTTTTTACCCTCCATACCTTGATCTTCTTCGTCTTTGGTGCAGCACGACCCTTTTCTGGACTCTTTTTTCGCTTTTTGGGTTTGGTTCTTCTAACGGTTAAGGTGATGCTTGTAGGTGTGTGCTGTGTGGCTGTATACAGCACAGTGGAAGGAGAGAGCTCCTCATCCCAGCTTTCTGTTGCACTGCTATCCCCGCCTGAAAAAGGGTGATTTCACAGTTCAGGCACCATCAGCCTTCAAAGTTTACCAACAGCAGTTTTTTCCTCTAGATGTAGCTCTATATCCACTTAGTCATTATCTCCTACTATCATCTTTAAAGCAACATGGATATCTACTTTCTTTACGAAAACAAGATTTTTTTTATGTCACCAGCATTAAGCACACAAATTGTTCTATACTGTATCTGTTTCTTCCCTGTATTCAGCCCTACAGCTGCAATGTTCCTCTATTTGTAACAATTTGAGGCTGAGTAATTTAAAGAAAAGGGATTTTTTTGGGTAGCTCCCAGGAACACTTTGATTGTACAGAACTAAAATGCTGTTTCTATATACATCTAATTTACAATGACAGATCTACATAGTGATACTGATGCCTATCCCCTTCCACGAAAAGAGCTGGGGACCATGGTAACTTGTAAGAGTCCTTTGAGAACATTTTAGTCACAAAATATTTACATGTCAAAGTGTGGGCTTCACTCATCTTTGGCTCACCTGATATGTTGTCCTGCTTCCGCCGATGAAGTCTAATAACCTTCCCCCTGCTCATTCCCCTAAAGAGGGAAAATAAATTTAAAGTAGTCCTTCCAAGAGCATGCAGCACATCATAGCACACATGGGAGAAGTGTCTCTGCTTATTCTACCCCCTCCCTCCCACCTACCAAATGTTTCCAGGACATTAAATTTCATATCAAATTCAATAGCTTTAACATCAATCTCTCATTCCTTGTTGTCAGCAATTCTCACCTAGTGCAGAGAATTCGAGCCAAGGAGCACTAAGGAATCATCTACATTAACAAACACAAGAAAGAATACTTTGAGCTTTTCCCTACTAGTAAGAAACCCTACTCCCAGCAACCCAAGCTCACGTATCATGGAACAGGATCTTACCTGCACTTGTCACAGTTGAGAAGGAAGCCATCCTGAGAAAGACCACAAGGACACCAGGTAGGAACAGTCTCTCCTTCAGAGTTCGGGCTGTCTCCACAGCGTTCCTCTACGGGCGACGGCAGGCCATTCAGGTCAGAGCGAGGGATGATCGTCTGGACAGGGGGAGAAGCAGGAGGTGTCGGAGGAGGAGGGGCTCCGTAATTATGATCCTGAAAATAAGATTTTTTAAATCAACAGTGTCCAAACACTGGCCCCTCTCTCCCCTAAAGTATGGTACATATGGAAAGAAAGAAGAAAGTAGTACCCTTCGTTTTTTGGCTTCAACCAGGAAAGTGATAAAACAAAATGCCAAGGTCAACTGGGACATAAAAACAAGAACAATGATGCAGGGCTAGACGTCCGCTGGAGGCAGGGAAGTGCAAAAGGGGCAACTTCGTCATGCTGCATATAAACATTTCAAGAAAGTCACAATGTATAAGAATGGATTACACTCCAGGAAGATCACTGCTCTGGAGAGAAACAAATGCATACTCACAGCATAAGGCAGTCCTCGACACCCATGCCTCTGAGTGGTCCCATAATTATGAGTGGAATACACGCTCTTCTCATTAACTGCTGGACTAGCCTCCACAGATTCAGGGCTGCACAAAGGCGAAAAGCAATGCATGATAGCATAACACCTAATCTTTCCTTTAACTAGCAGTTCACTTCCCATTCTAACCCCTCCTCTTTCCACAACCACCAGCCACTAGAACAAGAGAAAAAACTCAGTGAAACAATCTGATTAACATAACTAAGCCTATAAATAACAGGAGTGTTACTGAATGTGAATTGGTGTGTAACATGAAGCCAGTACAGGCAGATGTCTCAAGGCAGGCACCTGGGATACAAGGTGTCCCTAATGACAAACACAAACGTACCAGCTGAGCGGGGAGTTTCCCCTAGAGAAGCCACTCTGGGCTGGTTTAGACTCAGAACTATTCTTCTTAATTGGATCTCTTAATACTTCCATGAAACCTCACATGACATTTGCAGTGAGTGAGATGATGAAAGTGCCTTCTGCACTGCCCCAGGGACCAGGCCCTCTTCCATTCACTACCAAGACAGGATACCCTGAAGAAAGTACAGGTAAAAACAATGGCATCTTATATTTATCACACCTCTCACCTTGACCAACCCCCAAGCACCTTTCACACATTAGCCATAACTTCTCATCCACCAATGACATGCAAGCATATTGAGGAAACGATTATTTATTTAATAGCTGCATGGTAGTAACTGTAGGACTACAAAATAATTCTGAACTCAGAAGTTATGTTAGTCTAGTGACAAAGAGTAACAGCAGTAACAGCTATCATTGTAAGTTGCCTATTATTTGCTTTGTATATATTCATTAATTTAATTCTGTAACCACTAAGCACGGTAAACAGTTCCTTATTTTTACAGAGGGGGTGGTTGAGGTGGTGAGATTATATGGCTTCCCCAAGGTCACACACTGGGAGAGCCAGGATTTAAACTATATCGGACTCTAAAGCCTGTATCCTTTTACTGTGGGTTGGAAAACAGGATAACATTCAAGACCTTTATCAAGCAGGTTTAGTGAGCTTGGTTTAGGATGTTTTTGTATTTTCACTGAGTGAAAAATACATGATTCAAGCACAATTTATTATTATAAAAGATTTACAAATGTATTCTAATTTAGAAATTTAATTAAGACTTTGCTTTATAATAAAAAGGCATAGATGGCCAAGGATAAAATACAAATTTTTAGAAAAAAGATCTTCAATTTCAATAGTTACCTGATTAGGTTTTAGGGAATTTTGAAAAATAATTAAGGAATGTAAGTGCTGACAGAACTGAAAATGAATTATTTATAATTAATATCAATTAGAACAGAGATACAAAAATTAGAAATTCGAAGGACTAGTATAATTCAAACTTAGAGATGAGTGGGCTTCCTGGGAATCAAATAATGCATACTGTTTGCTTAAAATAACAGACATTTTCCCTGCTTCAAGATACCTAAATTTTCAGCAGGAAAAAAGTATGTAGTTCAATTTGGCACATCAGTTGAGAAGTGAGGGATAAAAAAAAATTCTGAGATATATATCCAACTCACCCAGTTTTATGCTCCAAAACTGTGAGATGGGATCTTATTAATAACAGCAAAGGTAATTTCTAGGTGAAGAAGAACTTTAGACATAGGAAAGTATTCTCTGTTAGTGAAGTGCATGCATTTTATTACTCGACAGTGTCTGCAAGATGGGAATTGGGGGGGGATACATCAAGAATGCAGGTCAGTATTCTTGAGAAAAAGATGATCTGAACATGGCTCACTGGGAGACAATCAGCTCTGAGTATTAGGAAACAGGTGGGGTTTCCTAAATGAAACCAAAGGCAGACAAGCATTAATAAAATGAAGATAGAATTTAGTTTCTATGATGGACACTTAAAAGAAAGTAATGAATTTACAGTTAATCTGCTAGGTACATTACTCCATAAATATTTCAAAGAGCTATACATGTATTATATAGGAGATTTTGTGCTATTAAACATATGGAGTGAAACATGACGGCTGTTTATTAGAAATGGATTTTTTTGGAGGGGCGGGAAAAAGGGAAGTTGCATGAAATAGAAGATGGCCATGGAGATGGAGCTATGCTGGTTATATCTTACCCATCTCCAAACTGGGTAAATATGAACATATGCACTTCACATGTGCAAGTCTAGGGAATAAAAATAAAATGTATATTTGTGGAGGTTAACAGGCCATCCTACTTCACAATACTTTCTAGTCAAGCACAGCATTTTTAATATACTGCTATGCAATTTAAACTATCTTTTGATGAAGAAATTGTACTTTTCATACTGGTTACTAGTTAAACTCGTAAGTATTGACAGGTAACTACAGGGTTTCCTAGATTATTCCTTGACATACATATCAGCTCTTAGGTAATTTTAAAATATGGATTAAAATTTGAGTATCAGGATTGTATCTCTTTATTTCAAATTTCTATGACAGCTGGGCATAAACACAGAAACCAGGCTCATAACATATATTCCATCAATCGTATCAAAGTATCATATGCAACCTGCCAGTATAGTGCTAACTCAGAAAATGACCAGAATTCTTTTAGGGAAGCATTGGAAATTCAGAAAAATCTTCATTCTTTTTGTTACACCTACAAGTTCCCCTAAAAGTATACAAAGAAATGGATATTGCAGTCATCATATTTCAATCTCATGAAGTGAGATGCAGGTCTTTTATTGGTTGAGTATGTTGTCCTTAATACCAGGTTTAATCTTAGAGTACTTATAATAGTAGAATAGGCATAAAGGAAGCATTGACAAGTACTGTTAATAATTTAAGAGAATAGTACATGAGCTCATCATTGATATTTTCTCCTTTGGTAGAACTATTAAAAGAGTAACAGTGAAATTAGTTGTGACCATGGTATCAGAAATCTCAGTAGAGTTTATGGATGAAAATGTTCAGGGAATCATAGAATATGATACCATGCCCAAATTTGTAGACCAGTATACTTTAATTTCTGATGTCACTCTTGGACTTCGCAGAAACATTTACGGGCAGTTACTGCTATACTGTGAGGAAAAAGCCAGCTGCAATAAAAATTGCTTTGGGTCTTTTTTGTATCTACCAACTCTGAACCTACTGATTTAAACCCTTTGCTCAAATTTCTCTTAAATGTTAATACCGTCTACCCATATAGCGTGTTGCTACATCATAGCAATCTAATAGCTGACTTTTATAGAAATCCATAAACATTATACAACTTTCTACTAATACAAGAAGAATTTTAAGTATTACTTTGGGGGAAACAGTTTAAAACTGGAAGTCTCAGTTAATGGCATAACTAAATCGCTTTGGCATGCAAAAAAATTAAAACAAAAGAAACGAAGAATAAAAAACTCTGAAAGAAACACAAAGTACCCTTCCCCCACCCCCACCCGCCTTCCTTTTTGTATGAGAATAAGCTTGAAAACTGCTTTCAATTCCAGACTACCCCAGAATATTATATACTACATCTTAGGGTAGCTTTATTTTAAGTCTTCCTCTTTAAGAAATTCAGTAAACAGACAAGTTAACAACAGGTGGCTTTATGAAGAAAATACACATGCTTTTTAATAATATCTTCAGTTTTAAGGAAGAAAACCACTATTAATGAGGGATATCATCCAACCCAGAATTCTGGTACAGCTGCTTTGCTTAGCTGAAGGGGGAAGAATCCCCAGGGACTGTGAAAATGGCAAGAGAAACAGGGGAATTAGAGCAACACCCACCTCACTCAAGAAGTGGCTGTGGGATCAAGAGTCTGAACTGGACCTGAACATATTCAAAACACCAGGATTTTTCCAGCCCAGACCCTAATCCCTGGTACTGCCTGGAATAGACTTGGCTTCTGGGGGTGTGCTGCCCCCTAGGCCCCTTGGGTCTCTTTCGCTGGACTTTCACATCCTGGTGTAGTGCCACTTCGTCTTGAAAGGTAGGGGGCTTCCACTTCCTTTCTGTAAGCAAGGAAGATTGGGTACAAGGGAGGTAAAAGGACAAGAGGGGGAATCTGTGAGCAGGGGGAATCTTGGATAACTTAAAAGAGAAGGGATACAAGACTAAAAATTGTAAAACTGTGAATAATATATAAAGTTGTATAATGAAGGCCTACCTTCATTGTCATTTGGCATTTAAATTCTTCAAGAATTGAGAGTCTATTTTAGGGATTGGGCTTTTCGACAAATTCTGAATTCCTAAAGCTGCTCTTAGCTGAAAAAAAAGTTTGGTACCACTGATTTTGAAGGTCCTCTTTCTAGGCAATGAATATATAAAAAAACAGGTGATATTGCTTTTCATTTTTCTATCCCAAATGTGAGGTCTAAGCAACCTGCCCGTATAAAGTTCGAGCCCCCTTACTCTTGAACAATGGGAAATACATAGGAAGAGGCCTTCAAGGAAAATCAGTTGGGAGGAACAACTCCTTATCTCCCGCCATCCGATTAATCATTAATTCTACAGAAGCAGGCAGCGACACCCACTTTATTTCAGTCTTCCCCACCCATCAAAACAAAGGAAAATGTAATTACTACTTTGCAACTTTGATTGTATTATTTACCAGAAATCCCTCCTTAAAAGCTCCTTTCCTCCCCCTTCTAACTCCTTTCTTTCCCCCAGCTTCTATGGGAGAAAAGGGCAAGGTCTAATGTCATTTACAGTGGGATAGGCTCTGGCTAAGAAAATATAACAGAAGCTTAACTAACCCTAAGAAAACTGTCTCCATACAAAGTGATAATGTGCCTACTATCAAGGAAATAGCACTTACTCTGATCCAGCAGCCATATCTGAGTAAGATGTATCTGGTGTGGTGACTTCCAGAGGGATTGCAATGCTCATGACGTCTGACACAGCAGAGAGTGGGAATCACCGGGTCCGATTAATGGAGACTGACCACCCTGAGAGTGGGGGTGAGCCGCAGAGCCTCAACCAACATGTTATGGACATGAGGGATCCTGCCACAGAAAAGGAAAATATCCACTAACCAAACAATTCTTTAAATGTATCCTAAATGCTGCTAAAATATTTTTCCATTGCTTTCCAATGTTTACTATTTACAGTATTTCATTAGTGTTCCACAAAGTAAAGTGGTTAAAAGTTGTGCTTACTTTTTAATTTTTTTTCAACCAAATGGGAGTAGTCTGACTACCTCACTAAGTACATTACCCCTACTCTTTTTTTTTTTTTTTTTTTAGTGCTGGGGATCAAACTCGGGTCCTTGAGCTTGCAAGGCAAGCACTTTAAACACTGAGCTAAATCCCCAGCCCCATTACCCCTACTCTTAAAACTGCCCATTAGACAAAATGTTCTGGCAGCCCAGGACCTACCAAACAGGTTTGAAGATACAGCACAGCTACTGGATACTTCCTAGTTTAAATCAACTATTTAACAATTTCAGGCTCTTTCTAGGCCACAAATAAATGCAGTTTATATTTGATTGGACACTGCTTTTTTTTATTGCCTTTTTGTTACAGAGCCCTTTCTTCCTCAGTATGATTTTATTCTAACTGAAATTTGGAGGAAACGCAGTTATCTTAACTGTACTTGGAAAGTAATGTACATTGCTAGATATAAACAAACATAAACCAGGGGAGAGGCTATGCAAATGTGGATGCGAAAGATACTTGGGAAATGTCTGTACCTTCTGTTCAGTTTTGCTATGAACTTAAAATTACTCTAAAAACGAGCACGTCTCTGTGTGTATCTCTCTATATAAAAGACAACACAAAAAATAAACTACAAAGAGTACAAGCTTCAAGATAAAGTTTAGAGGATATTGTATAAAAAGCAGTGATGATTTGGTGACCATAAATAAGTAAGTTTGGGAAAAGAAAGACTCAGGAACTACTGAAGAGTAAAAAGGCAAAAGTAGATTCAAGAGATTTGGAGGTATGGTACAAAGGAGAAAAAAAATGCAGTTCATATGATTTTTACATTAGTGGTTTTAGTTTTCATTGATTTTTTTTGACACAGGGTCTTGCTATGTATCCCAGGCTGGCCTTGAACTTGTGGTGATCCTCCTGCCTCACTCAGCCTCCCGAGTGCTGGGATTACAGGTGTGTGCCACCACGCCTGGCTACATTAGTGGTTTTATATTCATGAAACAACGAAAGGATGAAGCAAGAAACATTTTATGCAGGGAAATCAGTGCTAATATAAAAGACCTAAATTAATAAAGATCATTGCAAAAAAAAGCTATGAAGAGTCATGACTGATACACTGATTCAGGATAAAAAAAATTTGACAACAGAAAAGTCAACTAATACAAAAAAAAAAAAAAAAAACCCCTAAGTGGAATTAAAAGTATAGGCTATTGAGTAGATCTAGTGATTAATGCTGATTTAAATAGTAGCTACTTTGAGAGAAGTTTGACTCTTACTTGGTACAGGAAGCAGATTCGTGGGGATAATAAGACTAATTGTGAAATCAGGCTAATTGTGAAGAAACTAATGGTATATCAGACAAAGATTTTTAAGAATATACAAAGACAACACTACTTTTGAGCTACTAGTTTAGAATGCCACAATAGCTATAAACTAAGCAGCTCTCCCTGGAGCTTCAGATTTTGAAAGAGATGAATTTCGGACTCAAATGGACTTCGGACTCAAATATAAGTATGGGAATATACCTATTTCTACCTAACTGGAGGTAACACTGCTAGACTGGAAACTGAAATGCAGAAGAGGTCACTTACTATCTGCTGCCTTATCATTCATATGCTAGAAGTGACTGATTCACCTTCTACTTTTGGGCCAATCTTACAAATAAATGTTTCCTTTATCTAGCAGTATATCCAAACATGTTTTGAGAATATATCCTCCAAGTCTTTGGGAAATTAAAATATGCAAGTGCTGAAACAGAGACCACTTATCAAACAAGCTCAAAGGGCACAGCTAAATATTAGTTACTGTTGGTTATGCTCTTTCTTGAATTATAGTACCACTAGGCAATTCAGACTAAAAAAATAAAAAGCCAGAAGCGGCCCAACCAGATACAGGTATGATAATGATTATACCTCCCTGACCAGTAAAGGGAACCTGAATCATGTTATATTTTCAGGGGAAAAAGAAGTTACTCAATACCATTAAAGTCCTATCTTATAGCCATTACTATTATACATGCCCATTAAAAAAAATTTAGAAATCTAAGCTAAGTGTTGGGATTTTTCCCCTGACAGTAGTCTTTAAAATATACTAAAAGAAAAAGAAAGCAGTTTTACTTCAGCTAGAGTAAATAATTTTTATATTCACTAATGAAATCCCTACTCACACAATGTATTTTAGACAGCTGATATAGAACTTTAAAAAACATTAAGTAGTTACCTATGAATTATCATAAATTCTTCCATTTTCATTTTGCCTAGTTTTACATGGCCTTTCCATTCTTCTGATAAAGGCAATCCTAATGAGGCTAGCTTGGCCCCTGATCCTAAATAATGTGTTCACAAATAAGGCTTCTTAAATTCTGATAACCTGACCTCCTCATTATTTCTCTAAATAACTATGTAAAATATATCTATTAAAATATTAATGGAGGGGGCTGGGGATTTAGCTCAGTGATTAGAGTGCTTGCCTTGCAAGCACAAGGGCCTGAGTTCGATCCCCGGCACCACACACACACAAAAAAAATATTAATGGAAGAACTTTTAACAGATCATCAACATGCAATATTTTCTTGCAATATTGTATTTTTATAAACTAAGACAATAGACTCCTACTACAGTTTGTCAAGCTCAGCAGTTAAAGCTGTCATTAATTTCATCACATGGTTTGAAGATGTTTCTGAGAGAGGCAAGAATTAACTCTGTCTCTAGGTGGAACAATACAATACTTGTGACTTTTCCTGTGTCTTACTACCAGAATATAAACCTGGGGACAGCGGTTTTTACCCACTGCTGTATTACTAATGGCCAAAACTTTGTCTGACATACACAAAGTGTTCAAGAAATATTTGCCAAAGGGAACCGTGATCACCATTACAGCAACGCAATGTCAGCATTCATTAAAATGCAAATAATTTTAAAAACAAAAACAATTTGTATCAGTTACCTTTATATAGACCACTGAATATGAAGTCCCCCAAATTATCTGCCAGTAGCTTTAAAGACCTAGAAAAAGTTTAAATAAGAATTAGTAAAAGAAGAAATAACACTGATGAATGTACAGAGTAGACTTCTTTTGTTTCACTTTTATATAATACACTGCCTTGTTTATCACCCTACAATGCATCCAATTCTAAATTTTTGTCATCTAATCTGCATACTTTGTTTTCCTGTTTGACCAGAAGCTAAATAAAGGGTGGGGAAGGAAATTTATTTAAGAAGTGATAAACATTTATTATGTTATTGACTAATCTTCTTTCCTTCCAATTAGAATTCCCTTCCATTTACCAAGGGACTCCCCCCAACCAAGTTGTTCTCTTTTCCACTGAATCATTCCCAAATCAGAGGCTTTTCTTTAATCAAACATCAAATTTACCCTTCAGCTAGATAAGGAGCTACCAACACATTTTCAATTATAAATTTGTACTATTTTCTTTCCCCTCATTCCATCTGATCTATCCTACAGAAAAGAACAAAAAAGACTCGGTTCTATTTGTGGTCAACTCCATAATGGAAACATGCTGAAAAATGAAGCTTTAATTTTCTACTTTCCAGAAAGGAAAGGGAATTAGTTTCTTGAAGAAAATGATCAGCACTCCTTAAATTTTCAGTGTTTTCTCCTGAAACGAGTATTTAATATTAGCCAGTATGAATTAACACCTGCAATATTAGTAATACATCATAAACACAAAAAAAGCAGTTCAAAGGAGCCCAGTTACACCAAGTATTAGAGAACTTCATGAAGTTCTAATTTTAAAAAAGCAGGAAAATAAACTACTCTTTAGAGAAAAATTTAAAAGCATACTCAGAATTATAAAAACAAAAGGCATGAAGTAACAGTAAAAAGAAGCCATAAATCAAACCAAGAAAGAAGTAGGCTCCCTTGAACAGCAAGTGAACAAAGAGAAAAAACAGGAAGAAAAAGAGAAATAAGTACAGTAGGGGGGTAACGAATGCACCAGAACCTCAAGTTCTTATTAATAATAACCCCTCAGAATCAACAGGAACACTAGTTAATTCTTAGATTCATAAATCTAAGACAGAAGCATCCTGTCTTCCAGTACCAAGTACTATTTTGAGTGGTCACCAATGACATTCAGTTTCTAACAAAAAGGATGTTAAATAGAACATGCCAGCAATGGTTTATAATTACCCTGTCTTTTAAACTGGATTCAGAAATAGCCAGTAATCTCTGTATTATCATTCTGACAGTGTCTTGTCTATATGCTCTGCGGAGAGACCATACTTTCTCTACTGGGTCACTCTCAGAGGGAAGACAAACAAAAAGTGTTTTACGACCTATCCCAACAAAGATTTCAGAAAAAGAAATTGCATCAGACAGGTGAGCCGGAAGCAGCTGGGAGACAAGAAACCAATAAACAGCCAATCCAATGAAAGAAATTCAGAACAAGTCTGCTTCAGAAATACTGTGAAGAGGACTGGCAGGAAGAGGAGTGCCGCTTCAGAAAGAGAACAGGCCTCATATGCTTCAGACAGTCTTTGTACTGAGGCTGTGGACCTTGGCCATTCTCCCAGAAATGATGCAATCCTGATGAACAAGATCTGCTGCCAGAGAAACAATTGTTTCTTGCTGCTTATGAAGACAGCAAGCAACTCAGCCAAGGAGCAATCTCTGATCATTTCTCCCCCCATAAGCCATGAGAATGCCAAATCTCTTCCTCGGTTTCAGTCTCTGACAAAACGTAAGTGGGGAAAAATTTGTATGTAGATAGATAGATATAGTCATTTTCTCAAAACGTCCTTTTTCTTCTAATTCCTTTGGCTTCACAGTACCTATCATCCATCCTTTTTTGGGGGGGAGGGTGTTGAGACAGAGACTCACTATGTAGTCCAGGCTGGCCTTGGTTACTCCGCCTCAATCTCGAGTGGGGTGTGTACAACACCCAGTTTTATCATTAGACTTTAAATGTGAGAACATTTTTACTTTTATGAATAGAATTCTCTAAGCATTTAACAGTAAGGTCTTTACATTGCAAAAAACCTTTTGGGAGGTAGTGGCTTCTCTAAAGTATGAAAATCATGCTTAAAACTGGTACCCAATCAAGATTTCAAAGTGAAGACAAATGTACACACTAAATCAGGGCCGGAGAGGTATATTTTATATTTTGAGCAGCACAATTTCATGATGTTATTTATAATGCTCACTTTTCTGAGGGGCAACAATATTATAATACTTCAGATTTCAGGATCAATTATTTTTATCTTATTAATCAAAACTTACTTAGAATTGAATTTTAAAACTCTCCATTAAAAATATTCCCCAGAACCTTCATTTTCTAGGCCTGTTTTCTGTTCCAGTTTTTTAACAATGTTGTTATAAAATCCTAAGTAATTTCTTCTCACTTTTTTTTTTTTTTTTTTGGTGCTGGGGATGAAACTCAGGGCCATGTGCTTGCTAGGCAAACACTCTCCCAGGTGAGCTAAATCCCCAGCCCCTCTTCTCACTTTTTAAAGACCCAGTATAAAGCTAATTCAACAGCCCTTAAACACAAGCATCATACACCCTGAAATCAATATATTCAGCCAATGTGTTATCTGTTTATACTACTAAATAAAAATCAACAAATATAAAATAGATCTGAAGCACTAAAAGACCAGTAATTTTATTCATTAATTGACCAATAAATAACTCAGTTAAAGAAAAAAAAAGCAAATTAAAATTTTTTTTTCATAAGAAATCTCAACAAGGGTTAAAACGAAAGTAGCGCTATATATATGTAATATTATACTCAGACCCTTCATGCTGGGTTACATCTGTGGCTGTTTTTTGTTTTGAGCCGGTGCCTCAGTCTCCCTAAGTCTCTAAGTGTCCCAGGTTGGGCTGGAATTTGAGATCCTCCTGCCTCAGACTGCCAGAGTGATGGGATTACTGGGATGTACCACATTGCTCAGCTTTTAAAATTCAATTTCTTCACTAGCAATTTTTTTGGGGGTGGGGTGGGGTGCTAGGGTTTGAACTCAGGGCCTGGCTTTTGCTAGGCAAGCTTTACCGCTGATCTAAATCCCCAACCCTAAGATTCAATTTCTGAACCTGATTATTCCAAAATTTGGTGTACATGTAAGTTGAAATTAAAAAAATGCTTCTATACCTCAGTTTCTCCTTTGAATGACTTTACAAAGTAGTAAAAAGGGGGACTGGAGAAGGAATATTAGAACTGTTTCTTTAAATTATTTTTTACTCTCAATTTAATTTTTTATTTTTCTCAACTTAATTTTTAAACCACATTTCAAAATGCAAAAAATATATGACTGCATTTTACCAACATGACCAACTTGAGAACTAAAGTGGGAGCTGCATTATATGCTTACCTTCCATCTCCAGCCCAAATTTTAATAACTCAAGTAAGAATACTGGAGTTATACCATACTATATATACAGCGTTTTACCTTGGGAGATGTATGTTATGAAAATGTTGTATACTAGGAGCTACAAAATTTGAGGATTAGCCCACAAGGTAAGTCGTTTGGTGACTTCAGAAAAATCATTTTACAAAGATGAAACCCAATTTCCTCAAAGTAAACTCTTCCTTGTGTTTTCTACTGCTTCAAATTTCCATGAATCCTGGTCACTGCTGCCAACTGGCCTAGGCAGTTTATATAATATCTCAAGTCTCAGTTTTCTCATCTGTACAACAGAAAGAGAACTGTCCTGGTGACCCTGACGTGTATATGGTCTAGCTTTTGTATCAAGAAAGAATTAAGTATATGTGAACAAAGAGGAGCTGCTAATAACCTGAATAGGGCTAAGAATTATTTCTGCTTGTCTCCAACAGTTCATATTCCAACTTTAATAAGGCAGATGTGGGAAATATGAAAAAGTGATAAATACTAGAAGAAAAAACAGGAATTACTGGAAAATAAGGTGAATTCTGATGAAAGAGCTTACAGAAGGCCAGTGAAAAGTTGTTATCAGAGATTGTGGAAATTAGGATTACAATCTGAAGTTAATGTAGACAAAAGATCTAGGAATTTAGGGCTGAAGAAAGAAAAGAGAAACCCTGACTAGGGTAAACATTAAGAGACTGAAGAAACATAATTTAATATATTTGGGTGAAAATAAACTTTTCTGTATTTCCCATCTCTTCAACAAGATTTTACACTTTAGCTCTTATCGGATTTGGCAAATAAACGAAAAGCAGTCTTGTAAGAATTGCTTTCCTTGTATCTGGGGATGGTGGTGCACACCTATTATCCCAGCACTCAGGAGGCTGAGGCAGGAGGATCATCATGAATTGGAGGCCATCCTGGGCCACATAATGAGTTCAAGGTCAGCCTGAACTACACACGGTGAAACCCTGTCTCAAAAAAAATTTTTTTTTCTTTCCTTATGAAAAATTTCATATATAGTGAGTATCATAGAGACAAGTTATATTCATGGTACATGGAGAGTTGTGCATGGGGTGGAGAGTGGTAAAACTGTATACCGTAAGTAGGCTAAAACTGGATACTACCGGTAACAGAACTAAACACTATGATTTTTAACTGTTTTGATAGTGAAGAAAAAAAATATTATATTTCAACCCCCCCCAAAACAGTAACAAAAACAGAAAGCAGGACTCCATGAATCCAAACCAGCCTGGGCTACATAGTGAGACCCTTTCCCCAAAAACCAACAAATCAACCAAAAAAACTCAAAACCAAAACCTGCTAAACTAAGCAAAAATGTTCAGACTCTCTGTAGCCTTAATAAAAATCAGTAAAATGTTTGGCATCTAATTATCAAATTCTGATGCAGCCCTCAAAGAAATGAGTTTCTTAAAGTTGTTACAGAGCTATCCTCTGAAGACAGGTTTCATCCTACTGTATTCTGAGGTCTGCAGGGTGCTGTAGACCTCTCCCTGGCCACAGACCCCGTGAGGGTGGAAGAGAAGCCCTGTGCTTGGCACTACTTCCCTCTTGGTGAAGTCAGACTCTTTCATCTTCAAAGCTTGAAATGGAGACTACTTGGACTTTACATGAAGGGGGTTATGTGCATTTATTTTCTGTTTTTTTTTTTTTTTTTTTTTTTTTGGTGCTGGGGATCGAACTCAGAGCCTTGCACTTGCTAGGCAAGCACTTTACCACTCGAGCTAAATCTTCAATCCTTGGTTATGCACATTTATAAAGCATTAGTTACCCGTTATACTTTCATTAATTTAGGCCAGTTCCTCTAGTTGATTAAAAATGTAGGTTTTAGGGTATAGAGTATAATTCGTTATTTTACAGAGGAGGAAACCGTTAAAAAAGATAAACTTGTGGGGTCTAGAGTGCAGGTCAGTGGTGTGGCACTTGCCTAGCATTTGAGATCCTGGATTGTATCCTAGCACCAGAAAGACAAAAAAAAAAAATTAACTAGTAAAGAATGTCCTACATAGTAGTACAGAAGAAAGAAAAATAAAGATTTTGATGTATGAACATTATTAAAGCTAATACGACTTACCTTTAGGTAACAACATCTGAATCAAATCCAATTGTTTTTTAATTCACTGATGTTACATTAAACAAGTTTGGTTTAAAAATCTTGGCTCTTCTGGTATTCATTTTTGGCAAGGGTGGGGTGCTGGGGATCAAACTCAAGGCCTTGCATGTGCTAGGCAAGCGCTCTAATACTTGAGCCAAATCCCCAACCCTCTTCTGGTATTCATATTATGTAGATTTGCTTTGAGCTTTGATTTGGCACTTTTTCCTTCATTATTCATTCATTCAGCAAACACAAAGTAACTACTATGTATAAAAAAACTATTTTAAGTGTTACTTTAGGATGTTTTTTTACCCCAAGTAGGAAGGGGCAGGCAATATGAAAACTCTTTAGGTTTGCTTATGTGCCAAAAACTGCACATTCACAACCATAAAGAGAGAACAAATAAAATCCTGAAATGTGTCTCTATAACTGAGTGAACCCCTCACCCCCAAAACCATGAGCAAGTCCATAATTCATCAGTAAAAAGTCTTATTATAGAAACAAATTCTCTTATAAATCTCTTAAGCTGTGTTGACAAAGCTCATCACTGGTTTCCTGGAAAATTCTATAAAGAATGAAGGTAAGTGGGCATGAAAATTCCTCAAAATATAGAAGAAAAGAATCAATCAAATATATTCTGTGATTTCAAGTAGACTAAGTAGCTAAGAATACAGCAGTAAAGAAACTTAAGGTTTAAAAATTCTGATATGCACAACAGACTCTCCACCAATGGCTGTATCTGTAAAGATATTTATAAATAACTTTTAATAAAAAGGTAACTATCACAAGAGCATAAAAAGCAGCGAAGTTCTTGTGTAACTAACTCTCATCTCTAAAGATGAAAGTGATAACCCTCCTAATGGTTCCATAACCTGTTCTTTTTAGCAATAAGTTCTGGACATGTTTTTTTTTTTGTGTGTGTGAATATGTACGAACTGACCTCTCCCTCTTAAATGATGTCATTTTGTTAATTTTCCATACATAATATATGTAGTGCTGCACTGAACATTCAGTAACCTATACCTTTCTTTATACATGCATACAAACATTTCCTTAGGATAAATTCCTGTAACTGGAATTGTGAGGACAGCATGTTTAGTAATGTTTATGAACCACCTTCTATAAAGTTAAAACCATTTAACATTTCCACGAACATCGGAGTCCTCTTTTTTTTCTGAGACAGGGTCTTGCCAACTTGCCCTGGCTGGGCTCGAACCCTCAATGTTTCTTGCCTCCGCTTCCACATAGCTGAGATTACCCGTGTGTCATCACAAGTTTTGAGTTTTTGATACACTGGGAAAGCTAAATTCTCATAAGGCTTAATCTCAATTCTAACTTTTCCCACACAGTCATTTCTCTAGAAAATTCTCTACACTCTAAAAAAACACCAAAATGAAAATAAACTGCAAATTCCCAACAATTACATGATTCACTTTAAAAAGGACTACTACTGAATAGATGTGCTACTGTCCTCTAAAGTTCTTTTTTTGGGGGAGAGGGTGTTGATGGAGATTGAACACTGCGCCTTCTTACTAAGCTACACTCCCAGTTTTTTTCACTTTTGAAATAGGGTTTCACTAAAGTTGCTGAGTTGCCCCACTAAAGTTCTTACATAATGAGTAATAGTAGCCTTTAGTAGGTTTTTCACTGTTTGTACTGAGATCTTCAAAATTAAGCCTATGTAAAGCAATATGTCAAAGCTTAAGTTTTTTTTTATAGTTTCCCCTTGAGATAACTTTTAATTCTTTTAATAGAATGCACCAAGGTCTAAATTTCTTCTTCCAGCAATGAAAAAACAAATTATGCTAGTAATCTGTAATCTAGTTGGCATCTCTAGAATTCTGAAAATGTAAGGAAGTCAGAAGATTATGCTCTTCATTTTCAAAGATTACCCAAACTCTGTGCTAGCAGTTCTGTCTTGCAGGTATAAAAATATAATGCTTTATTTTTAATCACCTTTGGAAAGCGAAGAAATCTAGAAACTGTATGAGGCCTATCTCTGTTGACCGACTAAAAGATGTAGTGAAAATACTGACTTAATTTGTACCTAGTTACGAATTCATTTTATACACTATGTTATGACACCTGATGCCCCATGGTCCAAACGGCCCTGGCCACATTGGGTGAGAACTCCACTTTTCATGGTGCCGGAGTTAGCATCTCACTGGAAGCCTGGATGCAGGCTTTGAAATGTCTCACAGACTGTCTTTTAGCAATCCATTCACTAACACTACTCATCTCCTTCTGAGTTCAAGGCTGCATTACACCAATGAACTGGTCTCACTCCCTCTAGGTTCTCAACTCTCCCTTCTTTTCTGATGTTAACCCTTGTGAAACATAATGTTTATCATTATCATTCCACTACTTATTGGGTTAGTTCAAACTCCTCTGCCTGAATGAAATAAGACTGTTAATTAGTTAAAAAATTTTTTTAGGGGGTGCACATTAGTAATACAGAATGAGATTCATCTTGGTATTTTTTTTAAATTTTGGTATGTTAATAGCTATTAACTAACCTGTTTCCTCTCCTTCAAAATGTTCAGTGTTTATCCTGTCTGATACGTTTTTGTACATCTGTGAAGAATTTTTTTATTATGAAAAATTTCAAATATATAAAACTAGAGAAAACTCTATAATGAAATCCATGTTCCCTATCTAGCTTTAACCAACAAACTCATAGCCAATCCCTTCCCACGATTATTTTATAGCAAATTCCCAAAATATCAGTTGTGCATATCACTTCTGAATACAGTTAAACTTTCTTTAACATAACAGTATGTTAAAGGGATATATAGGAGAGACCTGCTTATTAGGATGGTAGGGAAAGTCTAGATGGATAAAGATTGTTCAAGTCATCATTGAAATATCTGAAAAAAATAACTGTAAACAATTATTTTTAGACATGAGTTTGCTGAGAAAATTTCTTGAGTTCTCAGGAATACAAATTTCTTATAGCAGAGCTAACTACAAGTATATTCCTGACACAGCTATGATGCAGCATTCCTGTACGTGCTATACGACACATAAAGACCAGTAAAACACAGAAGAACCCCAAAATTAGGCAAATAGAGTGTGCTATTGCATAATCCTTCATCTGAAAGTATGGACAGGACAACCCACTTGGGACCTACTCCTGTCTCTCAGGAGCTATTTCAATTCCACATTCCCATTCCCCAATAAAATTTCCTACTCTTAAAAAAAAAAAAGGCCCACATTTTAGGTCAGTGGTCAGCTGTTATTACTGGTGAGCAGTCTTCATAGTACTAGGAGTCTTAAGAATGGTGACCAAGGCCCAAAGGACTCCTCTACTCCAAAGGCCTACTTTCCCAGGGAACAGCGTTGTGTGTCACAGACTAAAACCACTCTAGATGTTCAGATGATTCCTATTTGGACTACAGAGTATACATATCTTAAAGTTCAGTTATTGGAAAATAAGCACAAATCACTGTCAATGCAGTACACACTACTATGGCAACTGATCACCCAAGTAAATCCTCATAAATTATACTGATAAGGAACTGAACTCAGAATAAGTTGTAACTTAAAAACAGTGATGGAAGCCAATGACCAACTCAAAGAAACAATGATATACGTAAGTTCTATCTAAGCAAAAAATTAGCTTGCATTTACTAATGAAGTAAGTTACTGAGTAAAACACATTCTTTAGAAAGGAAAGCTCATTAATTTCCCTACGGGGATGAATTTCTTTGGATCAGTTACCTACAAGGGTTTGTATGAGACCCAAAACCTTCAACAATTCCCATCATCCAAAGCACCCAAAATTTTAAACTTATGATTACAAACATTTTCCCAGGAGATTTTGATATAAAAAAATGACTTTAAAGTCTCAACACACATGCTCATTTTTGATACAGTTTCAGTAGATATTTCACCTGTATTTGGGACAAAATGCTCACTGTCATTAATTAATGCTTTAAATTAGCCCAAGGACCTAAGTCAATGAACACAACTGGCATACTAAGCTGTTCACAATTCTTTTTTTTTGTTCACAATTCTTACACAACCACACGCCATGTTAAATTTTCCCAGTTATGCCAGGTGTTGTGACACACACCCGTAATCCCTACACTTGGGAGGCTAAGGCAGGAGGATTGTTATGAATTTGAGGCCAGCCTGGGCTAGATAGTGAGTTCAAGGCCAGCCTGAACTACATAGTGACACCTTCTCTCAAACAAAACAAAACAAAACAAAACAAAAATTCCACCCCCAGCTATTTTGTTGTCTCCTTGAATCATCTCTATTGGTTTTCTGGACATAGAAAAGTTTAACCCTGAGCAATGCCCAGAGCTCCACCACTCTTAAGAGTGGAGTGCTGAACACAGTGGAGCAAGACACAAAGTATCATCACCTATTTTCCTTTTCATTAAAATACCTTCTATTTACCAATTTAGTTTTTTCCTAAGCAAATATTTCCATATGCTGAACATTATTGTTTTAGGACACTGTATTTCCTTTTCTAAAACTTGGTAACTAGCATAAAAACAGCCTTTTAAAAATATTCTGTCTTCTAGATTTTAACAAACATTTTGTGTAGACGACCATTTATAACTAAAAAGAAGTGAATTCCAATCTCCTGGGGAAAATGACTTTTTTTCCTGAAGTACAAAAATGTTTACGCATTTCTTAGGAAAACACTAAAAAACATTCTACAGGAAACTAGTAACACGTCTGCACGGGATCCTTTCATTTTATGTCTTTAAGGGTCATTAAAAAAAAATGACTCTAGGATAAGTACATGAAATGACACTAAGGGTGATTAAAAAGGGAAAAAAAGATCCCTGCCTTAGAAAGTAACCCATTTTTGGTTGGGGATTTAGGTCAGTGGTAGAGCACTTGCTAGCAAGCACAAGGCCCTGAGTTTGAATCCCCAACACTCCCCCAAAAAGAAGGTGACCCTTTTTTTTGGAGGGGGTGGTACTGGGTATTCAGCCTAGGACTGCCACACATTCCCAGGCTTTTTTTTTTTTTTTTTGAGACAAGCTCACACTAAATTGCCCAAGCTGGGCTTGAACTTGTGATCCTCCTACCTCAGCCTCTTAAGAGAGCTGGGACTGCATGACTGTGCCACTGTCCTGACTTTTAAGGTGTCCCACATCTGGCAGAAAACTACCATGAAGCTCTCCTGTAAAAGCAATGATACTGGCCAGGCATGGTGGCTCATGCCTGTAATCCCAGCACTCGAGAGGCTGAGGCAAGAGGATTGCCATGAGTTGGAGGCCAGCCTGGGCTACACAGTGAGTTCAAGGCCAGCCTGAACTACACTGTGAGACCCTGTCTCAAAAAAAAAAAAAAAAAAAAAAAAAAGCAATGATATCTCCTCGTACTCATTCCTGAATTCTAAAATAAAAACAAGAAAATATGCCAGGCATGGTGGTGCTCATCTACAATACCAGCACTCTGGAAGGCTGAGACAAGAGGATCTTAAGTTGTACCCTATCCTGGACAATCCAGCAAGGGTCCTATCTCAAACTAAAAAATGGAAATAAAAGGGGAGGTGGGCTATGAATGTAGCTCAATGGAAAGGCCCTGGTTTGAATTTCTAACAAACAAAAACTTACATAACCAATGGTTCTTAATATTTAAGATTTCTTAAGAATCTACTCAAACTCTCAATTTTTTAAACATTAAATTGCAACACTTCCCACATCTGTTTACGGAAGCCATAGGAAACTCTTTAGTTCTCCATTTGCTAAATAAAGTACCAATATTTATATATTGATCCAGGGATAACTAGTTTTTATTTTTTTCCAGCTGATTTCAAGGCTAATACTTCTTACCTCTTACTTGAGCATACATACACCTATGAATTCCGACCAATCGTGCTTTGATAAATTACTCAAAGGATGCAATCCTGGCCTTATTTTGGCTACTGGTCTATCACATTACAAAAACACTACCTTGCAAACTAAAAAAGTTTAAAGACAAATCTTTGGGAGCTAGAGGCAGAGATGCGGACCTTTGTGAAGATCCTAAGGGCAAGACCAAAACCCTGGAGGTCAAGGACAGGGATACCATGGAAAAATGTCAAAGCCAAAATCCAAGTCAAGGAGTGTATCCCACCTATTAGCAGGATCTGATACTGTATTTGCCAGCAAACAGCTAAGGATGGCCATACTTGCCTTCCTTGGGCCAGCCTGCCTGGCAGCACAACCTGATACAGTGACCCACTACAGGCGTGATGCCTGCCCACACGCCTGTGCTGTCCACTGCATCAGGCAACACTAACAACCTCCAACTCAGGGAGGGTTCAGGAGAGCTTTCTGTCGGCTTGTCTTTCTTTGGAAGCGTGCCTCCTGCCCAAGTTATAGCTTTGGAACCTCAATAAAAATTCCCTTTGTTGACTGGGTGAAAAAAAATCTGATAAAGACTATAAATTCTTTCCTCAGAAAAACAAAGGCACAAAATTTAATGTAAAACTTCTAGGAATTCATAAACTTCTGTTTTATACCTTTCCTGAACTGCTGCCAGTCTGGGATAAAGGAAGACTGGGTGTTTAGGGCAGGCCCACTAACTTTAAAAAAAAAAAAAGTATCAAGAAAGCTAGAATTTACAATCACATTAGTAAGGGATAACACAAAATAACCACCCATCATTTCCTCCTTTATCCGCATCTCAGGATCCAGACCACCTATCCAATTTAGGCAAAGAACCCTACAAGGAAGAAAACAAACAAACAAAAACCAAACTATAGATGGGGTGATATACAAAGTCAAAAGCTGAAGTAAAGGCAGATTTTATCAGTTGAGGCAAAAGGTTCCTGAAATAATGTAGGTGATATGGGAAAGATCTTGGGATCAAACAGATTTGGCTCACCTTATTACTAATAAATCAGTGTGTGGTTACTCATTCAATCTGTTTGACCTGTAAACTACCTCAGAGCATTGCTCAGACAATTAAACAACATAATGTTCATAACAGAACTTACCGACCACCCAATTTTGGCATGTATGAAATGTTACAATATTAGGGAGAATAGAGGCCATAATGAAGGCAAACAGGAACTTCCCTGATTCCAAGCTAAGTGGAGAATATGACAAGTGAAGTCTTAATATCTGGTTTTCTTAGATCAGTCTTGAATGGAACTGATCTGATATTCATAAGATAAAAATTCAACCATCTCATAAAATAACGTAATAGTAATCAGTTTGCTTCCTCAGTCTTATCAGGAATGCTTTCCAAAATCCATATACACTTTTAAAAAATATTACAATTTGAAAGTCATTATGCATGTATGTAGGCCACAAGAACTGGGCTCAAAGAACAAACAGTACCAACAGGGAGAGACATCTGGTTGTTGAAACATGTGGTTGTTTGTCACTACTACACTCTACCAGACCCGCCCAAAGCCAAGTCTATGAATACTTTTATTTTAAATTTAAAACTTTTCATCATGAAAAATTTCAAATAAGCACAAAAGTGAAACTGTATGGAGAACTCCATTTACTCTATCCAGTTTTGAACATGAGCTGATGGAGAGCTCTAGGTAGACGTTCAAGTATTGTTCCCTTTATCACCTCCTTTTCATTCTAAAGCAAATCTAAACCTATCACTTCATCCATAAAGGTCAGCATGTATCTCTAAAAGATGGGACTGTTTCAAAAAACAAAATATGTGCATGTTAGATGATGGTGTTTGCTAAGGGGAGGGGGAGGTTAGTCCACCATTTTGTTGTTTCCTATAATCCCCATTCCCATATGGAAAATACTATCATCCAATCTGAATACATTTTAGCACTCTTCAACCTCACTCCAATCTCAAAGTATTAAAAACAAAACAAAAAACCTGAACTCATGAGCAATCTGATCTTACACACCTTTATCTGAAGGCATCTAAAGGCAGACAATAAAATTCTACGGTTCAACATTCATGGTACCTAAAGCTATTTTAAATAACATAATTTCTAATATTTGACTGAAGACCGACAAAAAACTTTATTTCTTTAAAGCTCCTTCCCTCTGTTAAATTTTTAAAGATGTTTCAATTTATATAGTGAACATCGGTATACTTATAGAAGCCTCAAATTTCCATCACACGCTAAGTACTCCTTTGTTAACACAGCTCTTTTCACGTAATCCATGAAAATCAGATGCTATGTACAGCATGTGAACATTATTTATCCTAAGGTTCACATAAGAGTGTAGAGAACTGATAAACACTCCATAACAATTACACTGACTTCCAAAATAAGACTACTAGATGTTTATTTTGTACCAGCCAGTTTCTGTAATCCACGTGTATTAGTTCATGTAATACATCTAACAATGTTATGAGGAAGGTACTATTTCTATTAGGCCAAAGGATTAAACTTGCCAAGAAATTTGAACAAGAAAACTGCAGCTAGAACATGAACCAAAATCTATCTAATTCCAGAATCCTCATATTCTTACTGATCACTATTTCTTCATTACTTGACATATCCCCGATTTAATTATTTTTAGCTCACATTACATATTACAATGTGACATACTTCTGAAATATATACTTTAAAATGCTATAGTTAGGAAGCATAAAATAGATTTAACATGTTTAAGATTTTAGAAGATTTAGTATTTTATTTAAAACTTAAGTAACTTGAATTTTAAATGACAGTTAAAAACCAAATGGCCTTTTTTCTAAGTAACATCTAAATTTCAGGTCTTATGGTGAAGCATTTAAGAAATGTTAATTGTGAATTCTCCTGATTACATGCAGTACCAGTGTCCCCAGTCTATCGCAACTGACCATACACAAACATAACCCAGCATTGCAAGAATAATTACTAGGAAAAAAACTTCTTATCTCAAGTTGATTATATGTAAGTCAAGAAATTCTGATTGCTAAAAAAGAATGGAAAATGCCATGTGCCTCTTGGATGACATAAAAATACGCATTACTTACTTAAAAATCTAGAAGGAGATATAGTACTTTAAATAAATTAAAGCTAATTTAAATGCTTGTGTTGTAAGAAGTATTGACAAAATACTTAAGACTATACATGTTCAATTGTCAAGTCTTACATGTAGGGAGAGAACATGGTGAAAGAGAGTACCTAGGTCAGAAACCAGATTTTTCTGACTTTGTAAACTTCACATAGTACCACATAAGCATTTTACATACTTGTTGTACAAAAAATAACCTCTAAAAAATCTGAAAGTAAAATGAAACAAAATTAACCCCATTATGTATCAAGCTGATGGCAGAATCACACACAGAACTATTACAAGTGATTCCCAAACCCTGTAATTTGACAGGATCTCTCTAAAGGGATATAGCCTAAGGGCAAAAAGAAACAAAACACAACAGGACTGGGGCTCCACTGAGTTATATAATAAAAAAGCCATGCCTCCCAGTCAAATGGCCTGAGACTGAATCCTGACTCAACCACTCCACTGTTTGAACAAGCAAGGCATGAAACTTCCTTGGACTCAGTTTCCTCATTTGTGCATAAGATGTTATTAATACTGCACGTACTATACAAGGTAAGAGAAGATTAGATGGTCCAACAAGTTTAGAATGGGACCTGCAGCAGGATGCAGTGGCACACACCTGTAACCCCAGAACTCTGAGAGGCTGAGGCAGGAAGATCAAAAATTTGAGTGCCATCTGAATAACTTAGCAAGATCCTGTCTTGAAACACACACACGCACGCGCACACACACACACACACACACACACACACACACACACACGCCCCCACGCGTCTGGCACTGTAAGTTAGTTGGAAGGCCCTAGGTTCAAATCTTCGCTTCAAGGGGGAAGGCAGGACAATGTGACTGTCGAAAACAGTAGCAGCAAGATACTGTAATGTATCAAACATGTTTAAAACCATGAGTACACAATACTGATACTTTACTGATCACTTCTGGAGGTTGTTAAATTACCAGTCTATTATTTGCAAAACAAGTAAGGGAGGAAAATAAGTACTTAACTAGTTTTTTGTACTCAAACTATGTCTTAGAGTAGCCAAATAATAAATGAGAGACTATTCCGAATTGAAGAAGTGATAAAATTTCATCATTTCACAAGCGTGAAGGAAAAAAAATGGATCTAGGCCAGTGACTCTTCACTCTACCATTAAGATGTATTCCCAGCCCTTAGGCCAGTGATTCCCAAAGTGTGGTTTGAGAACTTCTGAAGTCCTTTAGATTCTTTCAGGAGATAGGTGAGGTCTTTTCTTTTCCACCTATATTATCTGTGAGACCAGATTTTCTACATCATCTTCAACCAAAACAATGTATTACAACAAAGGCAGAAGCAGTTAGGAAAAAGCAGCTGTCCTCTATCAAGTCAGATACTAAAGAGATTTTTAAAAATGTAAATGCCCCTTTAAAAAACTTTGTAAACCAAGTTACCTTTCAGTAAAAATCATGTTATTTATGTTAACAGAATTTCTCAAAAGTTAATAAAAAATTTAATTTTTCTTGGTTTTAATTTCGAATGTTAAACCTTGACAGGTACAGCCCCTATAAACAAGAGCTCTTTGGGATGTCCAATTTTTATGACCTTCAAGTGTAATGACTGACCTATGTAATGAATGCCAACAGCTGCTTAACATCACATAGACAGGTAGGTACCAAGAAACTCAAATAAGTACAGTACCATTACAAAATGTGCTTGCACTGTCACTAATTTACATGAAATCTAAGCCAAGAGGAGGTCATAATAATGGAATGTAATAAATGACACTTCTAATCTTCAAAATTCAAAGAGTACTCTACAAAACATTTCTCCAACAAGTATACTACACGTACAAACACAAATGAGGAAGAGAATTTACAAAGACTCAAACTTATCTATCAAATGCAACACGGGGTGGGGAGGGGTGGGGGCCTACGCTAAGCACAAGCTCTACCACAGAGCTACATACACCTCCAGCTCCCTCAAATGGAACACTTTAAGTCAATAGTTTAATAAAATTCAAAGGGAGTCCATATTTCTATTTTATTGTAATTAGAATTTTTTATAGAAAAATTTTAAAAAAATTAACCAAATCTATATCTACCCCTTCCCGCTATTAAATAAATAAAAGGAAAAGAAAAAGGCATTCTAAAAATTGCTCACTTGGAAATGCAGGTTCATAGAGGCCAAAAGATAAATCTAGCACAGAGGAGACTCTGGAATCAGAACTCTGAAGAAAAATGGGTTGCTATAGGCATGGACTAAAAGTTCTATGATCCTCCTGAATTAAGGTAAACATATAATTTATGGTCCAAATGGGGAGCGAAATGGGATGCTACTACTAATTATGCTAGGATAGCAGGCATAAACCCAAAACCGTCCTAGAAAAACTAAGACATATGGTTACTAGCCATAAAAGATTCATTTCTATAAAAGACATTCAACTCAGTCCTTAAGTATTTTCCACAGAAACATGTTACTAGTAATTACACAGTTACGAAAAACTAAGGTATGCTAAAAAATTACTTTTGATCTCTTGGTTAGCAGCACATAGTTATTTCACATAGTGAAATACGGCTCCTTCTCTTCTTGTTGCTTAGTGTACTACACAAACTCCAGCATTCCTTTTCATATCAACTGTTGATAAACTCCAAGAAGGTTGTAACCTATCCTGAACCTTGGTTCTCTAAAAATATGTTATATTCCCAAGGGAATCCACACATGGCCTAGCAGACTCTGTCTCAATTCATGAACTATTATTCCAAGCAACGCTTCAAATATTAATGGCCCAAGGGTTAAATAAGAGTGAGGTAAAAACATTTGGGGCAGGTTAACCAAGCCCAAGATTTCAAACAGTAAGCCTTGAGGCTAGTTTTATTACCTACTTCTTCCAAGTGTTATGGCTAGAGTAACTTCTGATCTCTATAGATGTTAGCATAATTTTCATTTTTAGCATTTTCAGTAAATGTTTGGTTTCAGTACAACTCAGATAACATGCCATCAACAAGGTAACTACCTGTGAAATCTCCAAATACTTTACATCACTTCATTTTTCAAGGTTTTTAAGTGATGAATAAAAAGTTTTTCAATAAAAATAGCTTAGTTGGGCATGGTGGCCCATGCCTGTAATCCCAGTATTCTGGGAGGTTAAAGCAGGAGGATTGCAAGTTTAAGCTCGGCCCAGGTAATTTAGTGAAACTCCATTTTAAAATGAAAACATTAAAGAGCTGGGGAGGTGGCTCAGTGCAGAGGCCCTGGGTTCAGTCCCTAGTGTGGGGTGGTTGGTGGGGAGCCCAAATGTGAATGTATGTACAACCTGGTATACAGACCCTACGATTTTTAGTCTTATGTTAAAATGTGCATTGATACTGTCACCATACAAGGCAGTGTGGGCTGGTGTAGTGGCCCACATCTATAATCCCAGTACTCGGGAGGCTGAGGGCAGCAGAACTGTTCCAAATTCCAGGCCAGCCTGGGGTACACAGTGAGACCCTGACTCAAAAAACCTGGGGAAAAATTGTTTTTTATTCTATTCCAAATATTATCATTAATAAACACATTTATTTTTAAAATAACCATGTCTAACAGTGACTTCCTTTCTACCCGGTTTCTCTTATAAAACAAGCCAACTCTGAACAGCCCACAGTAAAGGAAAATGTAACATAAATGCAGGGGCAGTCTAATTGCCAACAGGTCCTGCCAGGTTCTTCCTCATATGTAAGATCTTTGGATAACAAGAATGCCTAAACAGTTATTAACTACAGATTACCTTCCTTCACAGAAGCTGTGGATATATAAATTGTATGTGTTGTGGCATGTGCAGAAGTTAGTAACTGTTACGGTTTGTATCTAGATGTCCTCTCAAAGCTTCACATGGTCACAGTGAGGTGTTTTCAGAGGTGGCTAGATCTAGAGTGTGTGATTACTAAATTAGTCCACTGACTGGTTTGGCATAATTCTGCTGGGATCAAGGATGTGATACTGGGATTAAGGGTGGGAGTGCTACCCACCCTAAGGGCAGACATCCTGAATAAAATATAAGGGAATGAAAGAGACTTGTCTCCCTCTTGCTTACCTTGCTGCCTTCTTCTGTCTGCCATGCCACCCTGCCTTGGAGCCAGCTGACTGTGGACTGGCACCTCTATGAACTGTAAGCCAAATAAACCTTTCTTCCCCTAACTTTGGGTGTCGGGTATCTTGTCTCAGGAATGAGAGAAAAGTAACTAATACAGTAACAGAAGTAGAAAGTTTCAAAATGGGCTAAAGATCATTATAACAGGAATTTAAAAAAACCATGGAGGTAGGGGTGAGGGTCTCAATAACAACAAAAATATATTAAACAATAATGGGTACAGTTATATAAAACAATGAAATCCCCCAGGATGTGTTAAAATTAATGTCAACAGTACTAAATATGCTAGCACGATACTAGAACATCTTAACCAGATCACATTATCTAGTATCTAAGAATTATGAAATAATCATCTTAGAATAGACAGCAGTGCACACATCTTATATGATTACCATTTGAGCCTTTCCATTTCAGGAGAGGGGAGAGGAACAGTTTTGCATCAGAAGACAGCAAAAAAGTGGTCAAAATATTGCCTTGAAAGCACAAGGCCATGAGTTTGATTCCCAGCACCCAAAAAAAAGGTCAAAATAAAATTTCTTGTTTTGGTGGGTACTGTTGATTAAAAAAGGCTTGAAGAACATAATTTGTACAGTTCAGAGAAAGAACCCAGAGCCATGAAAATTTTATATTCAAACAGCTAATTAATTTTAGTGCTAAGATAGAAGGGCCACATATATAAAGATTTAAAAAATCTTATTATAGTCATAAATGTAAGTTACACAAATTAGTACTTTCCAACAAAAAAGGCAAATATTATCCACAGAAGGAAGTTCACTTTTTTTCCAGCTAATAATACTCATACTGTCATCTGGTGGTGATAATGATTGTGCGAACAGCTCGCGTAAATTAAGTATGCTTAAAGCCTTTCTGTAAGGCTAAGAACCTTAAGAGAGTTGAGGGCACCCAAGTTATACAATCTCTATCACTATAGACTAAAAAACAGGCTAAATTAGTTTCATATTTAAGTAAATGTAAACAAATCTACAACCTAACCATAATAAAAATCACATTAGCCCATCCAATTTTCCCCCTTTGTCCTAGTTTCTTTTTTGCTGGGAAGAGGCGTAGTGGGATAATAATAGCAGGAAATAAGGTGGAGCAGCTGCACAGGCAAGATGAGGTACTGTGTTTGTGCTTCACCTCCATTCCAGCCTACTGCTGGCTAGGTCTTTCTGAAAATGAGATTAGGTGTTTGGGGAGACATAAGCTGTTAAAACCTTTGGGATCAAGATGTCGTACCCTATTCTCTCTTTGCCAAGAACTTTTTAGGGTCTTTAGCAAAATTCAGTTAATAAACAACAGAAGCTATGCTGAAGAGATTTCTAATTATTTGGGAAGGGGGTGGGTACAAAAGATGTTTGCCCTAATGCTGGCAATAACTGGTATAGAAGCTGGAGCTTGACCTAGATGGCTCCTTTCTAGTTCCACAAACGTATGGATATAATCCATTAAAAAATGACTAAATTTCTGCAGTTAATATATACTGTAGCACCTTACATTTTATATTAATGCTGTTGCTATTTACTGATGAGAGACAGATTTCTAAGGAATGACAGTGATACTTAGTTACTCAATTTTCCTTTTTCAGGTCAAGAGAGTAATCTACTGTAACTGCCAGGATTATCATTCTTAAAAATACAATGTCTTTCTTTTACAAGCAGATGTGACAAAGAAAAACAAAACAAAAACAAAACTTGGTCAGGTTTGCTTAACAGTAATATATACCGAAGGCAGCATTTTGGTTATCTTTTTGGGTTAAAACAATCTCTTCTTTGCTAATTTGTAAACAGAAATTATCATTCCAGTTTTCTTTATTGTTTCATGTGCTACTGATAGCGGAAAGCCTTAAGGCTAGTTTAACACTGCAATACAGGTGGTATCTCATTCAAGCAACAGATTGTTCTTGGAAAACTAAGTTCAATTATTTCTAAAAACCAAAAACAACCTCATCATACACTGCTTCACAAAGGAGGAACCCCCTGGCAATCCAAATAATTGCTAGCCAATTTGTCTATGACTGCAATTCTTCATGGTTTTAAAGAACTGGCACATATATACTGTTTCACATTTATTTTAAAAATAAAAATACTGGCTGGGGATTTAGCTCAGTGGTTAAAGTGCTTGCCTTGCAAGCACAAGGACCTGAGTTCAATCCCTGGCACCAAAAAATAAAATAAAATAAAATAAAAATAAAAATACTGTTCAGGACACTGATCCTTATAACACTTTAGTGAAAACGTTTAATGAAATAGGGACCCAATTTTTGAAATAGTTCATAATTTTACTTTAAAGGGCCAGATAACCTACAATTTCCTCCACCTCCAGGATTGGTGTTAAAGTCTAATAAATTGGATGCAACCATCTCACCTTCAGCTGGGAGTTAATCACAAAGATACTGAAGAAAGTACAGCCTAAACCAAAAGGTGAGGGAGTAATCTCCAGAAAATACTTGGTTCTCCAGGAAATATGGATGAGGCTAAAACAATAAGTAGCCTTTCTTCAGTAAGCATTTCACATGTTAGAGGCCCAAGACATAAATGCTGGCTGGTGCTTTCCATCTTCCTCAAAATTGGAGCTGACAACCTGCTACTATTTCATAGGGAAACAATTACTCTACATGTTCTGGTCTAATCCCAAACCAAATAAAGACACTAGGTACTAAAATACCAGTTTAACTTGGATAGAATATTCTTTCCCATTTCTTTATAGAATTCAACTGGCAGATGCCCTAGACCGGTATTTAGGAGGGTGGAGATCATGGGACTTATTTTATAACACAGCTTTATTTATTTTTCCTTGGAAGAGAAGATGGAGCTCTACCAGATACTCTAGGATACATGAAATTTGGGTTTAACAGTATATGGTTGTCATAAATTAAATGTTCGAGTGGGAACTGAAATGATTTCTTTAATTGTATGTCAAATTGAATCATCTCCCAGGAAAAAGAACCTTCCCCTCCTCCTCCTCCTCCTCTTCCTCGGGTTCTTTCCTACCTCCCACCCCTCCCCCATCGACACTGCCTCCCTGCCGCGCACCGAGCCCTTTGTCCTGCCCCGCACTTATCTAGCTGTTTGGCCATATTGACAGGCCCACTGGAGGCATAATAAGGGAGTCAGGCTGACACAAGCAGCTGGCAATTTGAAACAAAAATCTTCCTTTTCTACTCACACCAAATCCTCCTCCAGAGGTCTCTGGCTCCTCCCATGCCTCCATCTATTTTTCAAACAGAGCAGCAAAGAATTCAGCATTTCCCCTTGATTAGGTAGCACAAATCAAAAACTTGATCCCTGGATAGAGATCCACAATGTGCAAATTCCTATAGGTACTGCTTTGTGTGTGTGTGAGTGTGTGTGATAATACAGGCCAAAAGGTATCCCCAGCTCTGGGTGTGTATACATAACTAACACGACTGAGAAAATACTTATTTCTTCAATTTGCAATTAAAACTCTAGGAATCCTCATACTACAAGGACAGAGGGGCGCAGAAGAGAAACGAAGGTACAGACACATGCATCAGGTAAAACTAGCTAGTAATCTTAGGGTTTTAAAAAAACTCTAAGATTCCATAAAGCACAATATACATTCTTCGTGATTTTATATCAGTTATTTAGTGTGACTTTAATGCATGAGGTATTCATCAAATAAATACAACAGAAAAAAACGAGGCAGGATGGGGTTACAAATTCTTTGCTCAGAAAGGGCACATATAAAGTACAAGACTTGTGACTGAGATTTCTTTATTTCATTGCACAGATCCCTTCAGTAAGTATTAAGACTTTGAACACATATAATTCTCTTAAATGATGCTTTTGAACAGCACCAACCCTCAAAGTTACTGGGCATCCTTTACCCAATTTATAACTGAATATGCAGCAGGACAATTTTTTTTAAGACTAACTGATTTAACAAAATGTGTACAGATAAAGAAAGGAAACGATATTTTACCTTTCATGACCTTCCCTGAATTTTAATCATTAGAGAAATCAATCATTACATCAAGTTAAAGGTTACATTTTACCTTGAATTTGGAATTCCTAGCAGTAAGGAATTAGTCCCTGGCCATCATAGGTACATTTCACTTATTTTCTATGGAGTGCTTCTGAAATGATATTTTAAATCAAATTATAAATGAATACCAGTTGTACTACTATGTAACATTCTGTCACACACTTTGCAGAGTCAAACTGTTTTACATCTTGAGTAAAATACACCTATCAAGAAATTTTAGTTTTCAAACTAGGCATGGTAGCACATGCCTGTACTAATCCTAGCATTCTGGGAGGCTGGGGTGGGAGCACTGCAAGTTCCAGTCCAGCCTGGGCGACTTCGTGACTTAGTTAGCAATACTTTGTCTCAAAATAAAAAAAGGGTGAGACGTAGCTCAGTGAGAAGGCCCAGGTTTGACTCCCCAGTACCACCAAAGAATAACTTCTAGTTTTTTTTTAGCCAGACAAGGTGATGCACACCTGCAGTCCAAGAATTCTGGAAGACTATGCAAGGAGGTTCATAAGTTCAAGCCCACTGTGGGCAACATAGTGAGACTCTGTCTCAAAATACAAAATTAAAGGGCTGAGTGGCCCTGGATTCAATCTCAAACAAACAAACAAACAAACAAACAAAAAACCCAAAAAACCCAAAAACTTCAAAACCCAAAATACAATTTTTATGAACAAAATTCACTACTAGGTCTTCTAATATCAAATTAAATGACAAATGACTACAGTTCAACCAAGATTATAAAAAAAACTGTTTTCATTCATGATCCAGTTTCTCTCAGATAAGATGTGCCCAAATAATTACTAACTTGTTAACTCTGGCCTAACAGTTCCTAAGTTATTTTGATACAAAGAGGTGATACAAGAGTGGTAATCTGTACATCTACATTTTGTATAATTTTTTCCATCCAAAGGTAAAAATGAAATAGCCACTCATCTCAAAGGACCAGAATAATTTCAGGAAGTATGTTAAGTTACTGGACATGAAAGTATCAAAAAAATGTAAAAAAAAATTCAAGTTCAATAAATCCTTCTATGAGCCTTCAGAAAATGATACTGAGACCACAATGAGTTCCAAAAAATAGGAAATACAAGTGAAAAGACAATTATTTTATAAGGTAGCTTTCATATTATATAGTAATTTAAAACTAAAAACTCCATCTTAAACTACAAGTCCACAAAACAGTCAATGTAAGTAAAATTATTTTATCTATTATGGTATCTTACACATGCAATAAGAATTAGAACCAGCTAAAATATTATCCATTAAGAAGTGTTTTATAGGTCTGCTTTTAGCACTCTGATAACGTGAGCTATATCTGTGAATGACAAAACACTTCCCACTCTTTGCTTCCCTGCCATACAGGTGAGAATCATAGTTCAAATTATAGATGTTAGTGGGATTTAAGTACATTTATACAAAATCAAAATTTTGAGGGGAGAAAAGGAGTAGGTTGCAATGGCCTGGGAAAAAAACACTGCGCAGGCATGTGTTAAGCACTGCAAGTAACTGGTGATAGGTTTGGGTGGTGGGTCTCCTTCAAGTAGTTCCAGACTCGACTGTTCTACTTATGCAGAAATCATCTCTGTTCAGGAGTTGTGGGGGAGGGAGACCACATAAGGGACTCAGGCTGTGTTCTCAGTATCCTCACTCACTTTCTTAATATTTTTTCTTGGTTATCCTGTATTTCAGATAGACTATGTCTGAAGATACATCGTAGAAGACTATATCAAACACATATGTAATGTGAATCAAATTTATAGATCAAACACCCCCCCAAAAAAGAAAAACTAATAGAGATGTCTATATACTCATATATTGAAAAACATTTATGTTTAGAGGTAACTCCAAAAAGGGTAGCTCTTTTTTACGGTCTAATACTGCAAGTTTAGTAAAATGTCCAGTAAAATATCCATTCCAATAAGACAAATATGGACTAATTAATGGAAGGAATAATAAGATCCAAAACAAAGCAAAAAATAAAATAAAATTTGACTCAATAATTAAAGGAGGAAAACATGCCAGTTTTAAGAAACAAAACCTGATTTCTCCCCATTCTGGTTTTCATGATGATCTTTTAAGTTCTAATTAGCTTTAAATGAATTTAAAAAACCCCAACTCTAAACTTCCAGTCCTATCTAAGCACAAAACAGACAAAACAAAAAAATCTGCTTAAAAAAACCCTAAAACGAACCAACCAACCAAAACCAAAAGTCTTTAACTCTGATCCAGTTTTCAGATGCTGATATCCATAAATGAATAGAAGGTTATGAATTGCTAATTCTCATCTCCCCACCAAGAAAAGGCAAACCAGCTCAGCAGCGAAAATTCCCAGGAAAGCAAGGTTTCTTATTCTTAGTCCTGAAGCAGCCATCGCCTAAGTGCAGCTCCCTGCAGCCAACAGCATTAATGGACGCTGCACTGCTGTCCTTCCCTGGAGACAGCAGCCAGCACTACTCAAGCTTCTCACGTAGCAACCAGAGCTCCCGAGCCAGCAGCTGCTGCTGCCTTGTACACTCACCCCAGTGATCCAACACAGGAACAACCTTCTCTACCCCACCCCCACTCCTTACACACACTTTTTTTGGGGGGGTGCTCCACGCTGGAAGGGCTGGAATTATGCTTTTAGGACAAATAATTTTAAGGTCACCCTTTTAAACTGAGCTCTTTTATTAGAAAAATCAACATTTACCAAATTCCAAATATTCGTTTTAATTAAACCAGCAATTCAAGAGCAAAGATTAAGCTACAGTATTTATAGGACTGATCTTCTAAGCACTCAACAATCGAACTTAAATTTGCAGCTACAGATACAATCTGTGCCATGTCCTACCAAAGGACATAATTCATTTTTCTACACATAATAACAGTCTGAGTTAATCTTAAAGACTCTAACCCCATAACGGGCCAGAATTTTTGGCTACAGAAGAGAACTAATGATTCTCCTGAGAATACTTGAAGAAAATCAACAAGAAAAGACTTCCTGTGTCCTCCAAAGGGCCCAGAAACCTCTGATGATATATCTTCTGCCTTAGTCCTAGCTCAGATTCCACACATCTAAAATCACCCCTTGTAACTTTTCTCTGAGTGACCTAAAAACACCATTAATGTAAAATTAACCATCAAAAATACTTTCACCCAAATTCGGAGCACGCAAACACCCTCCTAAAAAGCTCTTAAACAACTCAGCTGGATCCACCACAATCAAAAGTATACATATAAAACATGCCCAAGGAAGAAATGTAAATGTGACCTTGGTCACAAATATGTCGCCTAAAAACAACTTTAGTCAAGGGATGAAGGAAATTAGCAGAGAACCTGGGGATTCTTCGAGTACTATGAGCACAGAGAAAACTGGAGAATGAACTCAGGTATAGACAAAGCACAGTGAAACCCAGAGCTCTGGGCAAGAAGTGAGTTACTGGTGAACACATTGCACAAGTAACATGAGAAAGCAGAAAATGCAGGTCATACACGCACCCCCGACCCAGACCAGCACAGACGGCTGCAGCATCTGTATCCAGGAGAAAGACCACTTATTCCTGAGAAGTGAGACGAGCACAGAGCGCCATAGAATAAATTAGCATAGAAGGGGCTTTCCCAGCAGTTAAAAACTTTCCCTTCTCACGCGATTCATCTACTTAAACCAGGGCTTTTTCCCACCACTGATTTCACATTTTGCTTTGCACGCAGAAGGAAAGAGAATTCATAAAGCGTAAATTTTTCAGCCTTGAAAAATGTTCTCAAAAGATCGCTCTCCACGCCCAAGGCAGGGAAAACGACAAAATCTGGCTCAACTCCATGCTGTAGCCCTACAGACTCAGTGGGGAGATCTCAGAGATCAGGAGCATTTGCCACGGGGAGCCCAAGAATGTGAGGTGGGGGTGGCGAAGGTAATGTCTTCAGTGTGGGAAAGGAAGCAGCCATCTGAAAAGGGGACTCGAGAACGACAGGGAAGGCGTCCTGAAGATCACGGAGAAGATCGGGGCCATCAGAGTTGTCACAAGGCCGCGGAACGGGGGTAGGCGGCGGGGGATCGGAACAGAAAGAGCAGTGTGCCCGTGTGTTTTCGGAGAGGGCGTGCGAGGCCTACCCTCCAGGCAAAGGTGAACGTGGAGCAGGCAGTTCCCAGGGAGGGGAGGCATGGGGGAGGGGAGCGTCCTGCCCAGGAGAGGAAGGAAAGGGACTGGGTCGGTCGATCGGGGGACCCCTGCGCCGGGCGGAGAGGGGCGGCGGCGTGTAGGGGTGCGAGGGCCGGCCTCCTCCTGCCGAGCCCGGGGAGGACCGGGCCCGCGTCCCGAGGACGCGGGCGCGGGGAGACGGGCGAGGTGACCCTTCCTCCTTCCTTCCCGGGGCCCGGCGCGAGGGTCGGGGTCTCCTTCCTGTCGGACCCTTACCTTGTCCCAGGCGCGGCCGGGGCCTGGGCCCGGGCTGCGGCGCACGGCACTCCCGGGAGGCGGCAAGACTCGAGTTAGGCCCAACGCGGCGCCACGGCGTTTCCTGGCCGGGAATGGCCCGTACCCGTGTGGTGGGGGTGGGGGACAGAAAGGCGGAGCGAGCCGAAGGCGGGGAGGGGGAAGGGCCAGGGAGGGAGGGGGCCGGCGCTACTGTGTTGGCGGACTGGCGGGACTGGGGCTGCGTGAGTCTCTGAGCGCAGGCGGGCGGCGGCCGCCCCTCCCCCGGCGGCGGCGGCGGCGGCGGTAGCGGCGGCGGCAGCAGCTCACTCAGCCCGCTGCTGGAGCGGAAACGCCACTGACCGCACGGGGATTCCCAGCACCGGCGCCAGGGGCACCAGGGACACGCCTCCTCTCGCCGCACGATTGGCCTCTCCGCCCACCGCCCCGCACCCATTGGCCAGCTCGCCGCCAATCAGCGGAAACCGCCGGGGCCGCCTAGAGAAGAGGCTGTGCTCTGGGGCTCCGACTCCTCAGAGAGCCTCGGCTAGGTAGGGGAGCGGAACTCTGGTGGGGGGGCGGTCCGGTGGCCTGGGGGAGGGGTGGTTGAGGTGGACAGACTGTGGCTGGAAGTCGCCTTCTCCAGCGGGATGTCGGAATAGGACGATTTAACAATCTGGAAGGGAAATGGGGTGGTCGGATACGAGCGGGAGGGCGGCCCGCCCTGCGGCAACCGGAGGGGGAGGGAGAAGGGAGCGGAAAAGGCTCGAAGCCGGACGGAGCCATTGCTCATGCGGAGGGAGGGGCGCTTCCGCCTCACCTCTTGTCGCCGATTGGCCACTTCTCCTCCCGCCGTGTGTGAAAACACAAATGGCGTACTTTGGTTGGTGTAAAGCGCCTGTCAGTTACAGCCTTGGGAGTGCGCAGCCGCCTGGCGACTCGCGCGGCCCCTTGGGTGGGGCAGGCGGGTAGGTGGGGTGAGGGCCAGCCGTGCGGGCGCGGTCGGTCTCCGCGGGGGAGGGGAGGTCAGTGAAAGTGGCTCCCGCTCGGACGTCCTCCCACCCGCCCTTGCCATCGGGGGAGTCGGTTTGCCCGCCGTCTGTTGGGCTCTGGCGTCTGATTGGCTGCCGTGGTCCGGGGAGCAAGCTCTTGTTATTGGCTCGGGTCCCAAGTGAGCGAAACCACTTGGCGGGCCGGCGGGGGTGGCGGGGAGGCGGGCGTTGGTTCGGCCCTCCCCGAGGCCCAGCGCCGCAGTGTCTGGCCCCGCGCCCCAGCGCAACGTGGCAGGAAGCGCGCGCTGGAGGCGGGGGCGGGCTGCCGGCCTAGGCTTCTGGGTGTTGGCTGCCACGGCTCCGCCCCGGGTTCCTACCTCTGGAAGGGCGAGAGGGGCCGGACCCTCTCCATGGGGGTGGGGAAGGCGCGGTGGTCTGTCCGCCTGGTATAGGGGCGGAAGGCGCATGTTCCCCGAAAATGCGCGCGAGCTGCAATCCAGAGCCCTGCAGTGTAGGGGGCGGAGAGAGGGCCGCACCCTTCTCGGCGGGGGAGGGGAATGCCGCAGTACCTTTCTGGGAGTTATCTGCTGCCTCCAGTCCTCTAAGGACCGCCCTGGGCCTAGAAGAATCCCTCCCCTCCCCCTCCGTGATCTCATCGTCGCTTCCATGTCGAGTCACCTCCCGATTATGGGCGGGATTCTTCATCCAGGTTTAAGGGCCAACCTGCTGCCTGGGCGTTGTCCTGTAGGAATGGAGCAGGTGTTAAGATTTGAGGGGTGGAATTGAGTTTGTGTCAGGAGTTAATTATAATAGGTGCGGAAGAGAGAAATGGGTCCTAGGCTTTCACTTGGGGGTAGGTTTGTGCAGCGAGACTGGATTATTACTACTTAACATTCTTTTTGGAGCATTTTTCCTGGAGAAAGATTAAAGGTGTGATCACCTAATTTTCATACCCAATACCACTTGAGATCTTTGCTACACTGCCGAAGTACAGTATAGCACCTCACACTGTCATAAACCTAAAATTTTAGTCTTTGCTTCAGAACCCGGTGCTTCCCTCCCTCCACTTTCCTCCTACTCCTCTGCATCCCTCCCGGCAGGCATTTTAGCACCTCATACTTTGGTTCCAGCTTCCATTTGTTGCTTGCTCTTTCTCCTTCCCCGGATCTCGAGTATGCCTGGTGAGTCATGAAACCAGACAGATTGGTTCCACCACACATTTAGCCTGGAACTGGGGCCTCTTATCCAGCAGTGCTTTTATTCCTCCTCCTCAACGTACTTTCTGGGATGTTTATCTTGATTTTCATTTTACCTTTTTTTTTCAGCTGAGATTCTTCCCCCTGGGCCTGCCTATTCAGAGTACAGATAATTTTGATTAAAGTCCACCTTTATGAATGTGATGGCCAGGGGCTCTCAATGGGCTAGCCTCAACTGTTAAACAGTTTTTTTCCTTTGTCACTGTAGGGACAGAGGCTGCATAGGCAGAATAGGGAAGTGGGCCTTGCCGAGAGGTTCCAAGAGGAGCAAAAATACAAGGAAGTGAAACCTTAGCCTAAACCAGAGACAGGACCATGTGTCCTGGGATGAGGGCAGTATGAATACGAGGGACTGAACTAACTTCCATCCCTTGTGTACTTACTTGTATGGAGGTTCCAGTTAAAAGTGGCCAAGGGCTGCATGCCTCAGGATGGGGGAACCAGTAATAACCAAAATCTGTCTGCATGACTGATCAACCTGGGGGGGGGGACCCTAGGGACTTAGAAGGAAGTCTGCTCACCTCTAGCAATGGACTCCCAGCTGTGGGCCCCTTCCTAGTGAAGAGTGTTTTGCTTCTGCAATAAACTTACTTTTCTTTGCATGACTAAGGACTTCAATTTATTTCTATACTGAATTGAGAGTCCAGATGTGGGAAAAGAGGCCAGGATCGCTGAATGGACATGAAATTTTGGGGCTTGCCCAGGATACCTGAAGACCACCAATGTATGGTCAGTATCACTTGACCTAAATGGGCAACCCGCTGGAGAGGAGTGACCACATTGAGCATCCAGCACCCTTATCTCGTGTGGTCATTCAGGGATACCTCCAACCATGAGTAGCCCAGCAGAAATCTTTGCCAAGACCCCTGGAAGGAAGCAGGCAGGCCCCTGGTCCACTTGGATTGAATACTTTGTACAGCTAATAGGTAGTCCATGGGAATCCTATTGGCCCAGGCATTCAGCCAGGCTGTCCTGCTACTCCTAGTGACCTAGTCAGGGAATTATACTGACTTGCCACATGCTAGGAGTCCTTTCCTGGAGACTGTCAAAGAGTCTGGAAGGGGACTGTATCTCTCCCCAGCCCAGGACATCCTTCAGGGGATTTCCCCTTCAAGGGAATATACCTTTTCTGTCATCCACTCCGAGACTGGCTTTCTAAGACACCTGGAGAAGGAGTCCCAGAGCAAGAGGAATATTTTGCCTTTGTTCTCTATCTGGCTCATCACAGCCCACCCATACCTACTTTCATTAGTCAGACTTTTAGGGTGCATCAAACAGGTGATGAGGTTTGGAGACAAAGATTGACCCTCTGTAGGCTGGAATAGGAATGAATAAATGGCCAAGCCTTGCACTTGTTGAGGAATAGCCAGGAGCTCACCTTCCTCGGGCCAGATCTTCCCCCTCTATTAGGCTATAAGGGCAGATACTCCCCAGGGACTGTTCTCATTCTGCAAGCAGAAGCTTTGGTGCCCTGTACATTTGTTGAGGCACTCCAGTGGGCACTTAGCACCTTTGAGGAGTGGAGGTGCCAAAGATATTTGGGATATCAAAGGAAATAGAAGGGGCTGCGCCCTTGCCCACAGGTATAGCACAGACTTCCTGCTAGAGAGACCTATCCCTTTCAGGGTCATCCTTGTACTGTGCCAGGTGAGCCAAAGATGGTTAGTGGTGCCCAACCTAACGTCGGTGGAGGAGAGAGTAACACTTCCTTCTTAGCCACCTTCTCCTTTTCTTCACAGATGGGAGCTAATGCCTTCAAGCTTCCGCCAAGCACTCCTGCTGGAATGCTTGCTTAACCACTGGAAAGAATCAGATAACCAAACTTTAAAAAGAAAGTCCATTGTTTTCTTCAGTACCCAGGCATGACCCCACTATCTGTTAGAGGACCAGGAGGTCTGGTCTGAAGGGGGACTGTTAAGTACAACATTTTGCAGCTGGATTTGTTGGGTACATGGGAAAGTAAGTGCAGGGAGGTCCTATATGTACAATTATTTTTCACCCCTAGGGGCCACCCTGACTGGATTAAAGGGTGCCAAATTGATGGCCACCCTTAGAGCCACCATATTACCTACCTCTCCTTCACAGGAGAAAGAACTGGATAATGGAAAGCCTTGGATAAAATTAGAAACTCCTGCTGCTCTTCAGCTCCCCATCAACGCGATAAAACACCCTGGAAACAGCCCCCTCAAGCCTAGTGCTACCAAGCAAAATATGCTTCCTCGCAGGCCAGCTTCTGTGGGAGGGGTCTTGATCCCTTTCAACCTCCAGGAGTTCCAAGAAACAAAGATGGAATTGGGTAGTGACACAGATGACCCTAACACATATGTTGGCAGCTTTGAATATCTATGCAGTACCGTATATGGTACGGCGTGCAAAATGTCCTTTTGGATGAAACTTTAAATCAGGCAGAGAAAAGGAGGGTATGGGAGCAAGCAGTCCAAGTGGGAAACAGTTACTACATTCTGAGTCATAAGGAACATGATAATATTCCAATAGGGCAAGAGGCAGTGCCAGTCAAGGACCCTGGACCCAGGGCTAGAGAGCCAAGAGCCTTGCTACACTTGTTAGCCTCTGGAAGACTTCAAGTTCCTCTTTGAAAGAAATAATGACAGAAAAACTAAACTACCCCCTGTTCTGTCTCTTATCTCTTATGTGGGGTGCTGGGATCACAATCCTTTGTAATGTCAACCTGGAAGGACTATCCCGACTGCAATCACTTTGCTTGCCAGAAGTGAGCCCCTGTGACTATGTGATTGTCCAACATGGATGTGGCAATGTTTGTTTCCTTTCTTTCTAGCTTTCTGTATAGTCCCAGGGCAAGGGGTGTGCCACCTCATAGAACTGGCCCTAGACAGCCTGACTAATATTACCAAGCTGACCCAGGGTTGGCTCTGTGCCAGAGTAACTGAAATGCATCAGACAGAGCTCTCTCAGCTGTGCCATTAATGGCACCAGAATGAATAGAAGCTGGGGAAAATGTCTGGACATTACACCTTATACAGTGAGACTGTTCAGAGTAACTGGTCCCAGACCCAAGTTCCCCGATTGGAAAAGAACCCCCTCAGGAAAGAACTATACCCCCTCCGGGGCATGTCTCTTTTTCTTTTTTTGTACCAGAGATCAAACTCAGGGCCTTGTGCTTGCAAGGCAAGCACTCTAACCACTAAGCTAAATCCCCGGCCCTCTTATCCTCAACAAATGCTGCGTTTCTCACTTGAGTGGGTCAGGCCTCCTCCTAGGTGTCCTCAATATGTCCCTGTGTAACTGCTCATTTGAGTTTGTCTGGGAATACAAGACCAGCAGGAACAGACTGGGAGGGCCCCATCAGGAACCTGAAGATGACTCAGAGTCCTATGAATGTCATGAATTTGCCTTGAGCTCCTGCTGGTGGGGAAATGAGTATTCCAATTCTTTGGGTTTCTAGAATGGAACCATTCTGGAATGATAGATAGCCTGAATCAATTTTGGGGACATCTCTTCTCAGTGAATGGGTCTAGTATTAAACATGTCTGTCAAGTACCTCCTAGAATTTCTTTTTTTACCCTTATCACCAGAAACCTGGTGTTCCATGCTCCCCACAGATTGACAGCACACCTATGTTGGGTTCTTTCTGGTGGTGATTTTTTTGTTTTGTTTTTTTGGTGCTGGGGATTGGACTCAGGGCCTTGTGCTTGCTAGGCAAGTGCTCTACCACTTGAGCTAAATCCTCAACCCCTGTATGTTGGAATAGAAATGAATATATGGCCAAGCCTCGTGCTTGTTGAGGTCTAGCCAGTGAAGGGTCTAGTATAAACATGTCCTCTCGGGCCTCAGCCTTCTTTCCTGGGGGTGGACTCTCTATTCAGAAGTTGAGCCTTTCTGGACCATTTCATTTTACTTATTTCTGTACCTCAGCCTTGCCTACTTCCCTTCTGAAAGCTAAATCAAACAGACCCTTACTAAAGACAAACCTGCCTTGCACCACAGTGTGTTGAAAAACCAAGTGTTTAGTTTTCAAAAAAACCAAGGTGACTTTCATGAAACCATAAAGGGAGTCTATAATCAAAAGTCAAGTGAGGTTAGTGAGAAACCCTATCTGATGTTAATGGGCTGGCTGAGCCCTAAATTTCAGTTGTTCAGGTTTTCATTTTTTGGAAAAAAAACTTTGAGGAATTCTTAGCATCATGAACTATAGAAACCTACTACACAGTAAGTCGCTTAAGAAGGAAGTACAAATTAATGTCAGCATATTTTAAAATGCTCCTTTTGTTTTTTGAACCAGTCTGGCTATGAACCTCAAACTGGACTTGAACTTGAAATCCTTTTGCCTCAACCTCCTGAATGCTAGGATTATAGGCCTATGCCAGGCTCACCCAAATTATTTTTTTAATGTACTCATAGCAGTTTGTAAATTTCAGTTATACTTTTTAAAAGACATATTAGGGTTAAGTGTTTTTAAAAATTAACAAAAAAAATCCTCCCTTAGAATAGGAGATCCTTAGGACAGTAGTGTTCCAGCCTTCCATATACACACAGGTGCCTTGCTATTTAATATAGATTGCCCAGCCCCACATGGGAGATGTTGAATTCTAAGGCAGCAGGCTGGAATGTTCATGTTCGTTTTGCTTACTACAAATGCAACTGCAGGACGCACCTAGGACGCACCTATTGACCTGCTGAAGATGATTAGAACTTATGAGAAATTCTCAATGACACTATATGCTCTTTCTATCTTGTCCTGTAATTCTTACCTGAACTGTTTACTTTTCCTCCAAAATAATAATAGTAAAGAAAAAGAAAACATTTTGAAAGCAAAGAGTAGTAACTAATACTTTTGGAAACTTGCAGGTCACATTGGTTTCTTTTTTTTAAAGGGATACCCAAATACTGTTTTGAACAAGAAAAGTTCACCTAGTATTTTTGTGTTTCAGTAAATTGCATTCCTCAAGGACGGCGATTTTTGATTCCCTAGCTAAGCACAGGGTTGGGAACTCAAATGCTAGTTTTATTCACTTACTTACTTATGAAACTGGTTTTCAGATAATAGCTTTAAAAACTACAAGACATAGAAATAAGGCTCCTTTTATGCAGAAATTTTGGGGTCATACTTAAAGTCTTCTAATAGTTTATTCACCGAAGAAACCGATGCTCCCTGGTCTCTGAATACATTTGTTCATTCAGCTTTTCCTTAGGTTTCCTGTTCTAACCATCTCAGCTACCCTCTTTCTGTGCTTTACTTCCTTTGGGTTGAAATAAACCAGCTACCTATCTCCTTTTGAAGTAGTGCCTTACTATTTCCTATACTTCTGAGTCAAAAACTTACTAAATACGTTACACACAGACTTGACTGAGAAAGTTGGAAGTTTTGTGAGGGGTTGTGATTTTTAAATTTAATTTCAAAATTTGAACTAGATGAGATTTTTTTTCCATCTTTTATTGAGGATTTGTATAATTACATAATCATGGTTTATAACTGTTAGTTTAGAGTATGTTAGGGATCAGTATCACAAGCGTAAAACTAGTTTGTTTCTGGCTATTCTCAATTGTAGAGCAGTTTGTTAGGTCACAAATCCAGGAGTATGGTACTTGACCTTGAAGGTTTAGAATTCTTGATTTTGTTAGTTTCCTAGTTTATATTTGTGGACATACCGCTTGAGAATATATTTTTTTCTTATTCATGATGAAACTGGATTTTTAAATTTACTAGTGAGCATGTGATCAGTGTGTAGGTTTATTTGTCTAGGCTAGGATGGAATCTGAAATATTCCTGGTTTGTTACAGTGTATCTTCTTGGTGACTAGAGACTTGCTGGCCGGCTAGTATTACCGCCACGATTATGTTTAATAATCTTGCTTTTCAGCTTTTTCCCCTAGATTTCACAGTCATCAACTGACTTTTAAAGTTTAAATTTGGCTCTTCGGTTGACAACAGGAATACATTTTCAGATCATATTTCCAGAACTGGTTATATTACCACTTAACCTACTTCTAGTGTATGGATTCTGGTTAATTCAGTCAGCAGTCTTCATGGTCTTTCCTGTTAGACTTTCAGGCTTATGCCAGAATTTTGCTTAGTATAACAAATAAATGGCGACATCTTCTAGTGTACAGTATAGGGAAAATTTAAAGCTATAGGAAAAACATAGGTAAGTCAGAACAAATGAACTAATCATACTCAGTCTGGCAGTAGAATACAGGGTGAGTGGTAGGGATAGCAAAATTTGAAAGTAGAGACCACTTAATGAGCCTTACCCTCCCACATGCCAGTGAACCCTGGGCCTTCACACTGAGTTACATTCCCAGCTCCTTTTATTTTTTATTTTGAGACAGGGCCTCAATGAGTTGCTCAGGTGAGACTCAACCTTGCCATCCTCCTGCCTCAGACTCCCAAGTGCATGGATTACAGGCATGTGCCACTGGGCCCTGGCTTGAGCGTCTTTTAAAGAAATGAAGTGATATAAGTGTAATGGTGTCACAATAGAAAGAAAGTTAAGATTTGATAATGTACCAAACATCAGTCTCTGAGAACAGAGCCTGAACTCAAGTCCTTGATCAGTTCTTGAGGCCTTTGATACCCTCACCCCTAATATATTTGGTCTTCCATGGAATGCTGTCATAGTTCCTCTCATTAATTCTAATTATTTTTTTCTACTTCTTTAGATTGCTTCTTGAAGGCAGCACAGTACTTATTTATGGTTGTATCCCTGTTGCCTGAGCACAGTAAGGTCCGCACAGTCAAAACTAGTTTTTTGCTTGTTTTTTGAGATAGGGTCTTGCTACATAGTTCAGGCTGGCCTCTAACTCATGGTGATCCTCCTGCTTCTGCCCCAAGTATGGGATTACAGGTGTGCATCACCATGCCTGGCAAGCTATTTTCATAGTACCAAGATGTTTGACTTTTTTGACTTACTCTCAAAAGTGTGCAAAGGATACATGATGTATGATGACACTGCCACTGATGTTAATGAATGGTGCTGGACAGTCTTGAATTTTCTATAGTGGCAGGTAGGTTTAGATATGAACGTGTCCTTAGAAATTAACTCTTTTAGATTGTTATCTTCTATAATCTATGCAGCCTCGACGTTGTGCAATTACTCTAAATATCTTGTTTTCCTTGTGCTACACATAAATGTAAGAAGTACATTTGTTGTCTTATACAATAATGTGTTGGGGTTAGGTTTTTAAAGGCCCTAAGTTTGAGTCCCAGCACTCCCCAACCAAAAAAAGTGTTAAAATATTTTCCTCAAACTTCCAAATGTTAAAAGTGTATCATTTTATTTTTATTTTTTATTTTACTATTTTGAGTGCTGGGGATCGAACTCAGGGCCTTACACTTGCGAGGCAGGTGCTCTACCACTGAGCTAAATCCCCAACCCTAAAGTACGTCATTTTAGAATTTCAAAACCTTATCTGAAAATAAATGTAAGAATGGTTTATTGACTTACAGCTTACATTACCTTTAAGAAAGCCATATAAGATTGAGCTGGAGGAAAGAACTGTCCAAAGAAACTGTAACAAATGAAAATGTGAAAGCTGTGTTTTGTTTGGATTTAGAGATACTTTAAAATAGCCTGTCTTATGCAATAGAATATTTTGAATAGTGTTGATGCCACCTATGTTGTGAAGTCATTTTGAAACCAATTAGTGAATTTGTAGCTTTTTTGAAGGTATTAAATGTTTTAAATACAGATGTGTGATGCTCCTTGATGCTGTATTTTTTTAATTTTTTTTAACTACTTAAGTATTTTAAATGGTAAATTACTGCATTGTATTGGTAGGAGAAACATAGATAATAGCTGAGAAACCAAAAAGCCATACAGATCATATTGCTGACATGTCTGCTAGATGAAAGCAAGAAATAGTTTGTCTTTTGAATATTATAGTAACTCGTCAAGTTGGATATTTGTGTACAGACATCAAATCAAGTGTATTACACTTTGCAAATGGATGCATATAAAAACGTGGCTGGACTCATTACTATACTTCTGCTTGCATTTGCTGGGCATCAACTAATCAGATGCTTTATGTGAACGCTTGGCAATAAACACATATCCTGGAGTTGTCAAAATGTGGAATGACTTTTTAATCTTAGGATTCATCTTGAACAACTATATGTTGACATTTGATGCTGATGGTGAAAAAGAAATAGTGGGTAAAACTGCAGGCACTTTAGTACAAATGAAAGAGACAGCAAACCAGCCATTTTTCATTGCCACACATTTGTAGCGCAAACAGCAAGAAAAAGCCAACTGGTTGTGGTGGTATATGCCTGTAGTCCCAGCACTTAGGAAGTTGAAGGAGGACTGCCACAAGTTCAAGGTCAACTGAGGCTACATAGTGAGTTCAAGGCCAGCCTGAATTGCATACTGAGACCTGGTTTCAAAAAAGAAAAGAAAAAAAGAGCCAGTTTCATGTAAGAATGTCAAAATTACTTAAACCCTCGGGGCATAACTGGGAATGAAAAACCCATCACATACTTTTCTACTGTAAGTTTGTACTTTAACATTGTAGTAGCCAGCTGAACAGCTCAATAGCTGCGCCTGGGGGATACAGGAAGCATTTTTGTGTTTACCCATTCGTTACGACAAAGATGTGTTTATTACGACACTTCACAAGCCAAACTTAAAGCATTCATACGTTTGCTGTTCTTTTAGCATGGCTTTACCTTGCTAAAACTGCAGTAATGTAAAAGACTTATGGATGAGGGTTGGGGATTTTTAGCTCAAGTGGTAGAGCAGTTGCCTAGCAAGTGCAAGGCCTTGAGTTCCATCCCCAGCACCAAAACAACTTATGGATGTAAGACTTATAGATATGGACTTCAAGTTTGTAAAGTAACAATGACACTGAAATTTGGTTTCCTTCAAAATTGCCTGAGCACCTGCCAAGAAAGAAAAAGAACTGATAATCTGGCTGCTGTCCACTCACCAAACAATTTGTGGGTAACTGTCAAGAAATTCACACACTGTCTGAATACTTCACCTTTTTTTTTTTTTTTTTTTTTTTTTTTTTGGTTTTTTTTTTTTGGTTTTTTGAGACAGGGTCT